>CAUYQG010214692.1:0-39338 GCA_963574415.1 Tarsius wallacei | reverse complement strand
ATATGGAACTCTGTTCTTTGTTTCTGTGATAAATCACTGAGTATGTTCGACTCCAAATCTATCCAGGTTGCTGCAAAGTCCATATATTTGTCGTTCTTTATGGCTGCATCATATTCCATTGTGTATATGTACCACATTTTTTTTATCCAGTCCAGCTTCGGTGGGCAACTTACCTGCACACATGTTTGTTGCGGCTTCACAGATTTAGAAGCACAGTCAGGGGAGCCTCGTGGACAAGGCAGCGTTCGATTTAAGGAGAAAGCAGGGAAGGAGGCCTGGGTATCTGGGCAAGAAGGAACAGCCAACACCCTTCCCGCGTCTGCTCCCTCTCTCCTTTCCTGCTTTATTTCTCTCCACAGCACTTAGCACTGTCAAATGCATTCTATATTTTACTTTATTCTGTCTGCCTGCCTCCCCTCATTAGAATATATGCTTCTCCAGGGAAGAGGTTTTTGACTGTTTTGTTGACGTCTGTATTCCTAGCACAGGGTGTGGTTGTAGCAGGCATCTTTGTTGAGTGAATGTTGTGCTAACTCAGTTGTGCAACTCTAGAAGGCTACAGGCAGTTCATCAGCACTATAGCTCTTCCACGAAGCAGGGCCATAGGACTGTGTGTGACATACGTGTGACGTAGACTCAGGGTCTAATTTCTTTGGAGTCAGAGCTGGATATGAAGAAAGAAGCTTAAGAGTAGGCAGCATATTGGCTGAACACTGACAGTGTGCTACATGTAGGTTACACTCTCTTTATACTTACATGCTTTATACATACACACACCTGTGGGTATGGTTTTATAATCTAAGATGAGAAACTTATTACTTCTGCATGAATTAGCCCTTCACATCCTTCAGAGCCTAAACAATCCTTTCATGAACTCACACAGTATAACCAACTCACTTTTGGCCAGGGAGTTTTTCCTTAGACATTGCCCTGTTTAGAAAGAGAGCGGGTGCATTTTCCCTGGATGATTTCGCTCTATTTCAAATGATGGTGCCAACTGGCAAATAAAATGCCAGCCTTGCTGCCAGCATGTGGTCTGAGGTCACAGTTTGGTTGCAGGTTCGTGAACTGGAAGGTGAACTGGAGGGTGAAATCCGTCGCAATGCAGAGGCCCAGAGGGGAGCCCGCAGACTGGAGCGATGCATCAAAGAGCTGACCTATCAGGTACTCCAGGAAACCATCCCCTGTTTGTCTGGCTGGGCTCTCCCCTGCAGAAACGTGCTCCTTCAAGCCTGAAATGGCCTTCTGGGACTCCTGCAGTTCCCCTCCATCTTTGTTCTCGCTCAGCAGTAGACACTGACTCACCCTCCCAGGGCTCCTGCGCTATTAGTGGTTTGGGTCGATCTTTTTTCAGTGCTCTCAGGAAACAAAATGTGAGTGGCAAGTTGCAATTAGAAGCAAAAAGCTATTTATACCATCTGTATTTTTTCACGCATCGTGTTTGCAGTGCTTTCATAAAGATGCCTTCCTGTGCATGGCAGAGTGAGAACAATGTGTAAATGAGGTGAATGGCAGAGGTTCCGGTGGCTACCCAGAGACACTGACTCAGTTGGAGCAGGAGACATTTCCACACCTGTTTTCTGGTTGCACAAACACTCAAGGCCACTGAGGACTCTGTGGCTGGTGCTGAGGGAAAACAGCAAATACTAAGAGAGGCCTCTCTAAGGCTTTCTGTCTTTAACCTGTGGACTGACATGGATCTCAGGCAAATCATTGAAAAGAGGTGAGCAGACTTCTTACAAGGAGTTCATGCATTACTAAAGCCACAGTAGACTTCTTTGTCTACATTTTTCGTTCATCCTTACTGTTTCTAATGCAGTAGACAATGGCTTCCTGATGGCAGGGGCATGTATTGTCTTCATAGGACCTAGCATCCTCCTGTCACACACAAAAGGCACACATATTTCAGTTAGTGAACACAGATGCCAAAAGTCACTTTCTAGCTCCTTTACACTGGGCACTATAGCTGATTCCAGTGAAAAGGCACACTCATTTTAATCATCCATTTGTATAGCTCCTTTGACAGCACTAATGCAAGATCTGCCGGTCCTGATTCTGGTTCCCGAGGCTGAGTTGCTAGAGACGTCTCTGTCTCCCTGTCTTGCAGCAGGAAAGACGGTGTTGATAAGAAAGCAAAAACACTTCAGATGCATCATCGTGGGCTAATTAGGATGAAATGATCTACTTGCACAGATTTTTTATTACTAAGCGGTTCTTTTTTCTAAGATGGACTTGTCTGACACTTCTTTAGACCATGCTAGGTATATCAAAGTCACTGAGGAGCGAGCCCATGGTCTGTGTGACTAAGCAAGGAAATACCCTGGGAACATGAAAGATTGCTCGTCTGCTCATCTTTTGAGGAGGGTAGGAAAGCCACCCGTGGAGTGGCATGCTGCTTGTTAATGATGTCTAGGCTTTTGTTATTTCATTTTCTCACTGATGATTCCTGATTTTCATTGGCCCAAGGCATGCATTCTTGTTCTTTTGTGTCTTACCTCTGTGTTTCATTGCAATGCTCTTGGTGATTCTCATGTACTAGTGTATGTGGGGGTGCATTATAACATTTCTTTCAAGTGTCTGCACAATGCTTAGCATAGATCCATTCAGTTATACAATAGTTTTTTGCTATCAGATCAGCTAATACTTACCAGGCTAGACCCTGTACATTTAAAGAGACATGAGAGGGCCCTCCACATTCCTTGAACATTTCAATACCTGGTTTTGAAATGTTCAAGGTTGACGCTGAGTCAATTCAGTCATCAAAATAACCATCAGGACTCCGAAGCAAGGTGTTTGGTGATAGCTCATTCACAGGTGCCAATTGAAAATGTCATTTTGCAAGAGAAACAAATATGATTTTCTTAGGAAATTTCCTTGGGAAAGATTTTACTACAGTGGAAAAAGAATCAAGTGCAACCTCTCTCTACAACAGTTCCATGGCTGGTCCCCACTGAGCCTTTATCTTCCCCTTTATGTCCCTGTAGCATTTGGAAACTCAACCTGGTTTCTCTCTCCACTGCCTAGAAAATTGTGCTATATAGCAGGACACAGATTAGGAACTTCTAAGTGTCATAGAAGGTCAAGACAGTTCTCTGCCCCCAACCTCCTCTCACCTGCTCTATTTTACCGTTGACTGCCTCCTGTGTTCAGGAATCCATGTGTGCTGTTAATTTTTGCAAATCTAGTCAAGGGTATAGTAGCATGTTTAGGGCCAAGAGGACAAAGTTTTGTTAAGTTTCTGGTGTCAAGAGAGTTTTCTAGGAACCAGATGCTAGAATGGTATTTGACATTCCAGAGATTTACTGGAGGTAACACCTGTGAAAGATGAAGAAGTGAGCAAGCAGGTTTGCGCAGAGACATGAAAGGACAGGCCAATGGAGGAGGACTGGATGGAAAGAGTCTCCGATAGTGGTACAGCTCCAAGCAAGTGTCCTGTACAAAGATTGCCCACAAATAACTCCCATGTTGAGCAGAAACGGCCAGACACTAGTAACTCCACTGTGCCTAGTTGTTGCATGGGGGCTGCCTGGGAAGTGTGTAGCCTCAGTGCTAGCACTGTGCAGGATCCAAAGGTACTGCAGTTAGAGCTTCTTAGGTAACTGCACTTCTCCCAACTGAATGCCAAGTTCTTTCCTTGAAGGGAAATCAGAGCAGCACACAATCAGGGCCACCACAGCTACTCAATGCCTTGGAGCTGAGATGTGGACCTAGGCCTAACATCAATGGCTTTGCCTTCCCAAGTATGAGGAATGCTGTCAGCAGCCACTTCTAGCTTTCTTCAGTTTTATTCTTTGTGGTCTCCTTACCATATCTCTCCCCTCAGTACATTGGTTATTAGCAACTAAACCTGTATTGATTTTACTTTTTGAGTCAGTCTCACTCTATTGTCCAGGTTGGAGTGCAGTGGCACAGTCATGGCTCGCCACAGCCTTGACCTCCTGGGCTCGGGCAATCCTCCTACCTCAGCCTCCTGAGTAGTTGGGACTATAGGTATGCACCACCACACCCCACTATTTAAAAAAAAAAATTTTTGTAGAGATTGGATCTTGCTGTGTTGTCCAGGCTGGTCTCAAACTCCTGGGTTCGAGCAATTCTCCTGCCTTGGTCTCCCAAAGTGTGGGATTATAGGTGTGAGTCACCACACCCAGCCCTTGTTGATTTTAGAACTTACTACAAACACATCATGTTATGAATCTTGAAATTTTATAAACCTGAGAGATGGAGGGATGGGCAGAAGAAATCAAAGAAGGGATTTCATTTAAAATGTAGACTTGTCTGTGTTCCACAACCAGGTTCCTTTGTCTGTATATCCATCCCTGCCTCAGTAGGCTTAACGTTGGGGTAATTATCTACTGTTGGATTATACTTTATGGTGGTAGTTGGGGGTGTTCCAGGTGATGGGAACAGCTGGGCTAAATTTACAGAGGACGGAATAATCAGGGGAACTGTGGGGAAGTAGGAAAATGTGAGGCTGGCTGGAGCTGGACGTGTTTGTGGAGGCAGTGGAAGGTAAGTGGGGGGGACATGAAAGACACCAAAGGAGTTGATCCTTGATGGAATGGCCAAACAGGAGCCGGCAAACACATTTAAGCAACAGAGGTAGGTATTTATTGATGGAATCAGTTTCTCTGCCCCTAGCAGATTAAGATGTTTTCTTCCTTTGGGAAGTTCAACTGTTCCAAAGTGGAAGTACGCCAGTTGAAGGGGCAGGACACTGGGGAAACACAGAGCCCTGTCTATTTGCCTGCCTTTCTCCTCTTCTCTCCTTAGAATATCAAAGGCTCCACAGAGCACAGATGAGAAATACTACCCCACCAGAATGCCTTTTTCCAGTCCGAGCCTGGAGAATTGAGGCAATGTGAATGGGTACACTGGGGTCCCCACAACTTGTGGAATTTTCTTCATCATCTCTGCAGATGCCTACACCAGGATTCCAGGAACTTACCTTTCCTGTAGTTCCATTACCTACAGCCAAGGCTCAGTTAGAAAGTTCAGGAGAAGAGTTGTTTTGATGGGGATGTAGGTGGGTGATTGCGTATGTGGCTTTTGTAATCACTGCTTTCTACTGAAAAACCTCAGGCAAGCATAGCACGGTTGGGCTGGAAGGACTGAAGTCGAAACTGAACTTCATGGTTTTAGTTTCCATTTCAGCCAATGATGGTGGAGGGTGGCGGCGGGCCAGGAGGAACGACTCCATTAGTGCTTAGAATTCTGTTTATTAACATCTTGGAACTTGGTACAAATAGAGTTAAACCCATTTTTCAGATTACAACTCTCAGATGATGTTTCATCAAGTTTTCTAACTTTGTTTCTTTGTTTCTTTACATGAGGTTACCCCCAATGTACACTGTGGGATCCTTCGAATCACCTTCGTATTCATACCTATGTATTTCAGGCAGAGGAAGACAAGAAGAATCTGAGCAGGATGCAGATTCAGATGGATAAACTTCAGCTGAAGGTGCAAAGTTACAAGCAGCAAGTTGAGGTGGCGGTAAGTGCCTGGAGCAGTTGCAGCCTCATAGATTTCCCAACCTTGTGGGTTCTTGTTTTTTATTTTTTATTTTTTTGAGTCAGGGGTCTCACTCTGTCACCCAGGCTGGAGTGCAGTGACACGATCAGCCTCCTGAGTAGCTGGGACTACAGGTGTGCACCACCACGCCCAGCTAATTAAAAAAGATTTAGAGATGAGGTCTCGCTCTATGTTGCTCCGGCTGATCTCGAACTCCTGGACTCAAGCAATTCTCCCACTTTGGCATCCCAAAGTGCTAGAATTACAGGCAAGAGCCACTGCACCTGGCCTTAGCGTTATTTTTGATTAAGAGAGACCTGTGGTCCTAAGCTCTGGGAGCAGCTTGGGGGACAACCAGCTCTGCCTAGAGTCTGCTCATTCTCTGTGCGGTTGTTTTCCCTCAAGTTAGAATTACCTCCCATGATAGAAATGTGTGTTACTTTTCCCTCTACAGAGCCAGATCTCTTTCCTTTGACTTGGTGGTTATGCCTAAACATATGTACTATGGGAGATGAGTGAAGTAAATGTGGGATATTACATAGGGATGACCAATTTTTGGCAGGGTAGTCGTCCTGGGGCCCCTGAACATAACATAGTCCATAGTACTTTTTTTTGGATGAGCCTGGACATGATTGTGGATGAAACCACCATCACTTAAAATGTAACTGCCCTCCTGATTTTGCACTAAAACACAGAAAAAAGGATCTTTCTATGTCTCTGCTTTTGAAAAGGCCATTCTAATTTAATGGTAGTGGCCTCTGCCATCAGTTTACTGGTAAAGTGGCAGGGTGACAAAGATCATGAACTGGAAATTTGGTAAGGGCAGGTAAGCCTCAGCTTCCTGGGTTAATATCCATAACTACATGGAATGTAATTGACAAGTGCCACATATATTGGTTTATCCCTAATAATATTATCTCTTGGGGAGCTTTATTTCTTCACATTGGATTGATTTAAATAGTTTGGGCTAAAACAATGCTATGTCGAATATAATTTTAAAGATAAGCCCCCTCTAACACAGAGTAGAATAGGATGTTAAATCAACTACAAAACAAACAACTGTGGCTATTCTAGCACATATCAATTCTGTGAAAAGCTATGCTACATCCAGCTGATGAAAGGTGCCAACCGGGTCCTGAATTTTCGAGGAACAAAAGTTATAAAAATGGATCTTGTGCCTGCTAGAAAGTCGTAATCCCTATATATCATAACAAAATATGATATTCCATTCAATACTCAGAAGTTTAGATTCTTTTCACATTTTTCGACTTTCATGTCAGAGCAGAAAAATTGGACTACATAGGCATGGAGATTTCTTTTTTTATTTTTATAGGAAACACAAGCCAATCAATATCTTTCCAAGTATAAGAAGCAGCAACATGAGTTGGATGAAGTAAAGGAAAGGGCAGAGGTAGCGGAATCTCAAGTCAGTAAATTGAAGATTAAAGTGAAAGAGTTTGGAAAAAAGGTATGGCAGATATTCAACTCTGTCCTAACTTTAAATCATGTTTGTTTAGGGCTCATGCCATTGCATGGTCTAGTTAACAAGAAATGTCTTGTTTTTCTCTTTAAATTCTTTTTAAAAACAAGACTAAAAAGGTTTTAATAAAATCTTCCCATATTTGCTAGGTTATACTTTTCCAGGTAGAATGAAATGGTAAGCGTCTGAGTGGGACGCACATTGTATTCATACTTATCAGATGTTCAATTCCACGTTAACTTGCAGACTCTGAGCTTTGGGGCCTCAATTCATTTGTAAAATAGTAAAGAGTCCATGGAACAAAGATGATTTTAACAAGCACAGATGGATCTCCTTGAAATTCTGAGTGAACTCTTTCCATGGTAGACATATATGTGACTTTTACCATATTAATATGGAGACCAAAGGGGAAGATGTTTGAAATTAAGGCAGTAAAGGAAAACAGATGCTACAGTCCTGTTTTCTGGTTCTCTGTTCTTTATTCCTGATTCTGCCTTAAAAAGAAAAAAGAGGGTTTGTGTCTCTGTGGGTTTGAAACAACTATTCTGATTTAATGGTAGAGGCCACTGCCCTAATTTTACTGGCAAGTGGCAGAGGGCAGAGTGACAAAGAACACTGAACTGAAAATGTGGTAGGGGCAAGTAGCCTAGCTTCCTTATTGAGTTTTTTCCCAAGAATACACAGTCTTTAAATGACGTCTGACTTTGGGGAAAAAAAAGAGTTAAAGGAGATTGAATAATGTAGTGTTGGCTACTCTTTATAGAATGTCTAAAAGCTCTGAGATAGTTCCCAGCACACATAAGCACCATCATTTCATTTTTAAAATCTTGGTGCATCCCTGTCCTCTTTCTTATTTATTATAAATGAATTACTAGTAACCCTGCAAGTGTAAGTTGATAGGGTTGCCAATAATACACGTAAATACTACCTTAAGGGAGGTCAGAAGGATCTCTTTTCAAGGAGACACTAAAAATTGATTGTATTGAATATTTTTAGATCCAAACTGAGAAGCATGACTCATTGGCAGATTCCAGAAATTTCTTACTGATGCGTGAATAGCAGTCTCAAGGATAAGTCCTATATGGAGAGGGCCAGTTAAGTGGTTTGAACTCTGGCCTCAATTTGCAAAGTGTTACGGCACTGGATTTAGGGTCTTCTGTGCAGAGCCTGCCAGCACCCCGTATAATGATTTGTTTAGGGAGGTGCCTCCCATGTGCTGCAATCACACTTAGCTGCAGGAGGTCAAAGGGTCTCCAAAACAGATGCCAGGCATTCAACTTTGTCACAGTTATTTCTGACAAAGAATACAGTGAAGCAGAAATTGCTTTTGAGAGGCCAGAGAGGAATTGAAAAACCTTCCTTGGCAGCGCAATGACTAATTGTTTCCCATTCACAGAAGGAAAAAAAAACCCTGAAAATCCCTCAACTGACATAAGCACAGGAAAAGGTTTTCTGATAGAATTGTGTATCGGGGCTGCGGAGCAAATTGGGGATGTGGCTGCAGAGTTTTTTCCCTCGAGGGGTCGGCTGAAGAGGGCGCTGCCTTCGCTGGCAAGGCAAGGCGGGCAGAAAATTGCAAGTGACCGAGCATGCCCTTGGGGTGAATTACCAGTGTCTGCTTTCTATAATGCAGATAATTGCCTCAATTCCCTGCCTCCCTTTGAAGTTAATGAAGAGTTGGCTAAGGCCTGCTTACCTCTGGAAAGAACTCAGCTCGGATCTGGGCATGTGTTCCACTGGTGAAAGTCACAGGAATTTCATAGAACATACATTCTGTTTTTCAGGTTCAAGAAGAATAAGCAATTCCTGCTTTTAAGGACAACAGCTGGAGGAATACAAGGAAAGTGCCATTTCATGGCCCAAAACTTAGGTTCCATTTGAAACAAATGTTTTCAAAAGCATATTTATATGGTGTGAAAAGCAATTTAAACGAGGTGATTAGAAAAATAATACAGGGAATATCATTACTTCCAAGGTTAATGGGGATTTTTTGATCCTCAAATGCAAGTTGGCTACCTTCTAACTTTTCACATGAAAGATTAAATAGATGCAAGAATCTTTTAAGTGCTGATGTTTAAAAATGAATACCCGATCTTTTAAACCAAAACAAAAATCTTAAACCTCCCAATCAACTACATGAACCTCCTTCTGGGCCAAAGGAAGCCTGAACAACTACATTTCCGGCCATGACTGGAAAGGAGGTCGGATATGCCTTGTGTCGCCCCCTCCCTTTTGGAATTTAGGCGCAACTGACTGGCATTAACAGTAAAATAGAATTCCAAATTCCAAAACCAAATTCCAACCTGACTCTGCTGTCGCATCACAGGACAGCAGGCCCTAAAGAAAATCAAAATATTTTACCCTCAAATATGTTTCTTTGATATACTTTGAAATGACCCTGCAGAGCCATCTCTTGTGGGGGTAATTTGCATCCGTAGAGAATTTCCATCCCTTTCTAGATCTTTCCTAGATCTAGAAGAGATTTAACCAAGAGTCTGACATATTTTAAGGTCCAAAAAAGAGATATTTACCATTTATTCTCTCTCGAGGCTGCTACTTAAAGGCTATTTCTACATTGTAAGAACCCTGGCTTCCACAACCCTCCTTATCTTAACTCAAGCATTTCTACTGACTTCAAACTCTTTAGACAAAGTTTAAATTTTCAACTTATTGCTAATCAGAAAATCTTTGAATCCACCTATGACTGTAAGCCTTGACACTTCCCCCCACTTTGAGATGTCCTGCCTTTCCTGGCCAAACCTGTGTATGCCATACATGTATTGATTTATGTCTTTGCATGTAACTTCTGTCTCCCTAAAATGTACAAAACCGAGCTGTAACCCAACCACCTTGAACACACTTCTCAGTACCTCTTGAGACTATACCCCCGGCCATGGTTACTCATATTGGTTCAAAATAACCCCCTAAAATATTTAACAGAGTGGCTTTGTCATCAACACTCTTAATGGGTAGGACTCATAGAAGATGTACTTAGATCAATTATGCTCCACAGGGACTAGGGCATGTTGGTAAGTGGTTATTACTGAAACTAGTACATTTTGCTTGATTTATCCCTTCATCCACACATGTATATTTTTAGCAGTAATAGTGGAAGTTGATAAAATTTTCTCAGCACTGTGATATACATATAGCCAAAGTTAGGCACTTTGAACTTGTAGGTAATACCCTTCTAGTCACATACGTCAGCTATACGCTGGTGCACATTGTAAATACTAAGGTAACTTCTTTTTTTTTTTTTTTGAGTTGAAGTCTCACTCCGTTGCCCAGACTGGAGTGCAGTGGCCGTTCCCAGTCACTGCAGCCTCGAACTGCTGGGCTCCGGCAATCCTTCTGCTTCAGCCTTCCAAGTAACTGGAACTACAGGCATGCGCTACCACGCCCGGCTAATTTTTTGATTTATTGTAGAGATGAGGTCTTGCCAAGTTGCCCAGACAAGTCTCGAACCTGCGGGCTCAGGCAATCCACTCACCTCAGCCTCCCCAAGCGCGGGATTACAGGCTGAGCCACCGAGCCCGGCAGGCAACTTCTCACATAAGACACTTAGTGATAGATAATATGTTGGCTTTGTGCTATGCCAGTTTAGCTAAGCTGGAGGGACAGGTCTATGGATTCCTTTCTCTGCACGGTTCTGGATTGGAGTTGGCTGCAAGAGAAATTGACACCAGATTTGGTAGGCAAAAATGAAAGAGCAGCTGTTTATTTTATTCCTGTAAGGACAGTGTGAGGCTTCAATCATTGTGAAATCTCCAAAATATGATCCCAGGTGAAAACAGTGAGCTAGCAGAGATCAGTGACAAGTCTGTGGACCCATAGCTCTTTCTGCTCCTGCCAGTCTTCTCCTTTAGCTGTACAAAGTCCTGGTCACCCCTGTGTGCAGCTCCATAGGCACCAGCTTTTCCCACAGATCACCCATGGCGTTGCCGTGGAGGCCATAAGACACAGAGGTGGGTTCCATTTGTTCTTATGAACGTCCCTTCATCTTTGCTCTCCTTCCTGACTGCTGGCACAGCTGACCCACAGTGACTTCAGGCCCAGCACCGGATGCAGAAGAAGGAACCTAGCATAGACTTCACTGGCACCTGCAATTGTGTAAGGCTAAAGATCTATAATAAATCCTTATTCTATCATTCTCAGTGGTTCTGCCTCTCTGATCCAACCGCGACTCATACAGGTAGCTCTAACAACGCTATCAAAGGTCTCAGGTTCTTCCTAGTCTGACGTCCTCAATGTATTATTGGTTTTGATCTTTAAACTTGTCCGTCTTGTTATAAGAGGACTATTGCAGTTCTGAGCATTCTCTTCTCACACAGCATCCTATCTCTTTTTAAAATAAAAAAACATCTTGCTGGAAGCAGCCCTCTGGGCAATCTTCCTATTGACCAGATTTCTTCACCTGTGTTGAGCCAGTCTAGTGGCAAGAGAACTGCAGTTGCCAGGGTTGGCTCAGATGGACAAGGCTGATCCTCCCAGGCCAGTGCCTGGAATTGCAGTGAAGAAAGGGGAGATAAAGTCACTGGATATTAAGGATGATTGTTCTGTGTTGTCTTCATTTTTTGTACTGGCTGGACATACTGAAAGAAGCTGGAACCAAAAAAAAAAAAAACAAAAATGAACTCTCCGTGTCTGTTGTTTAAGTCAGAAAAATCATTTTTACCTTAAATATTTAATGATAGTAGTGATTTTGGGGGGAGGTAGCAATGGGTGAGGAGCTTTAAGCTATTGCTTGTATCTATAATGAAAGATTCATGAGACAGTTATAAGATAAGTAGCCATGAAACCTGAATCTTAATTTTAATCTCCCTGCTCGATGATCCTGAGCTTTTAACAGTAGAAAAAAAATAATTATCCCATTCCTGGCCCTTATTTTTATTCTGATTAACAGAACACACAAATAATAAAAGGTGTGCAGCAGAGAGAAAGTATACAATCAAACTATAATTTATAAGTTAATGATCAGTCCTCAAGGAACCTATAAGTGGCTGTAAAGATATGGAAGGTCAGCAGTCTGAGTCTGGGCAGAAATATAGTCTGGTTGTCTCCATTTTCTCTGTGTTCGTATGTCTTTCCATTTCTATACAATCCCATGTTTAATACTTCTATCAAAAGAATAAGTACATTGGTGTACCTTTGTATACACTGCCATTTGAGAACTTCTCTTTAAATAACAATAGGAGATGGGAAGAACAACCACTTATTTAAGCAAGTAGAGCCTGTTTAATTACAGATATTGGGAAGCACCTAGTTTTATATATATATGTATATGTATGTATATATATATATATGTATATGTATGTATATGTTATATATATATACATATATGTTTGTGTTGTTTTATACTGCAATCCCTCTTGCTGTTTTTTTCTCTATTAAAGTCTTACATGATGATATGTGAATCCATCAGAACTTCAAGTACTTTTTTACAGTAGCATCTTTATACTCCACATGGATTGGTAAAGAAAATGATGCCTTACCACGTTTTCTTCTGCGTCATCAGCATTGCTAGCTCCTCATTAATGGAGACCTGAGACTTTCTACAGGAAAAAAAAAAAAAAAAGAACGTAAGAGCAATGATTTGCAAACGCTAAAATTCTCCCCGATTCCTATCTCAATATAATTATTAGAATCATCTTAGTTACTCCCTCTTTCATGTCTTTCTTTTAACAATCAACATTAAAAATACATTCAGTGTAGAAACACATCCTCAGAAACAGCAGTCAATTTGTACGGTTGATTTAGGTGCTCCAAAGGCAGAGATAAAGGCAATTCAACCAGTCCAGCAATTCCTGGCTTTTTAGGATCGTTGGCCTGGTTCCTATCAACTGCTAACAGTGGAAAAGTCAAGGCCAAACGGGGACAGAGAGGAATGGTCAAAGAAAAAGGAATACAATGTCATTTCTCAAAGAAGGCCTCCTTTTGGGCTTTCCTAAGATCTGACCCTTTTATGCATATCCTGGACCAAGAGCATTCTAAAAAGAGTAATAGAAAAGGGAATTTAAAAATAAAACATATGAATCACAGTCATATAAAACTATGACCAGGGAGCAGGAGATAGGCAAGGTTTTGAGGCTTTTTGTATAATAGCTTCAAATATATTTCCAACCCATCTAACTGCAGAACTATAGACTATTCTTGCATTTTTTTAAGTGGCCAATATTGTCACATAGTTTCTGCTCATATGTTCTGACGGCTCCTCCAGAACTAGAATCCATTCTTTTCTTTGCCACGGGAGGCTGACCTGGTCGGGCTGCATCAGCAGGGCATTGGTTCCCCCTGGCTTCTTGTCGGGCTGGAAATCAGAGAGAGGAAAGAGTGAAATCTAGTATTTATTCTCCCAGCTCCTTCCTGCAAGGTCGCCTCAGTCTGGCTGTGTCCTTCAACTCTCCATACAAGGCAACTGGTTTTACATGATTCAAGTTTTGGGACCTGCTCCGTGTCCTTGACCCTTCGAGTTTAGGTTTGCTAGTAAGTCAAGTGCTCCTAGCTCTGAGGGATGTACTGTCTCCTGACTTCCCCTTTGTTCAGTTCTGAGTGTGCATTTTCTGTTGGGAACAGACTTATGCAAACTTCTGATACAGATACAGAACTATCATTCTTGCTGGGCATGGTGGCTCACACGTGTAATCTCAGCACTTTGGGAGGTAGAGATGAGAGAATTGCCTGATCCCAGGGATTTGAGACCAGCCTGGTCAACTTGGCAAGACCTTGTCTCTACAATAAATAAAAGAAATTAGCTGGGCCTGGTGGCACACACCTGTAGTTCCAGTTACTTGGAAGGCTGAGGCAGAAGGATCACCTGAGCCCAGGAGGTCAAGGCTGCAGAAGCCATGAGTATGCCACTGTACTCCAGCCTGGGCGACAGAGTGAGACTCCGGAAAACAAAAACAAAAAACTGAACTATCATTCTTGAGTAGTTTGTTGCATCCCCTCTCCCATCATTTGAATATAGTTCAATCACAACGTATCATGATATTAGGTCAAGCATTTACTTGTGAGACAAGCTAGACTGCCTGCAACCTCTTACTACTTCTGGCTAGCTAAGGACAGAAACTAGCTTTCCTATTAGTACAAATGATCACAGGGCTAGAATTGGTGAAATTGTGCTTCCTGTTGTCCTGAAAACTTTATCTTCAGGTTGAGTATGGTGGCTCATGCCTGTAATCCCAGCGCTTTGTAGGATGAAGCAGGAGGACTGCTTGAGCCCAGGAGTTCAAGGTTGCAGTGAATCATGATTGCACCACTGCACTCCAACCCAAGCAACAGAGCAAGGCCCGGTCTCTAAAAATAAAAATAATTAAAAATCAAATAAAAAATAATTACAAACAAATAAAACTTTATCTTCAATAATGGTTTCTGTTGTAACCAAAATCTCCTGACTTCAGTAGGGACAAT
The DNA here is from genome assembly GCA_963574415.1 of Tarsius wallacei. NCBI lineage: Eukaryota > Metazoa > Chordata > Mammalia > Primates > Tarsiidae > Tarsius > Tarsius wallacei. Next base: position 24,939 of record CAUYQG010214692.1, on the reverse strand, counting down.
AGGCAAATATCAACCAGAAGAACATGAAAAAGGAACATGGGGTCTACTTCAACTTCCAGGACACCCAGAGCCTTATCAGGGGAGTGACAGATTAAGGGAGAGCTTCTGGGGGACCTAGGCCTATGTCCACTACTAGCTGACTGGGTGACCTAAGGTGGTGTACATAAATATTTCACATGCCTACTTAGCACTTGAGCCAACCTCCTGGATTCCTGATCTGTAAAATATGGAGATAAACTAGATCAAAATTTTCCCCAAATCCCTTCCTGCCCAAAATTCTGTTAATAAAAGCAAAGTATTTAAAAATGTCCCATGACCATGGCATCTTATTTTAAATTACTATAAAAAGTACAGGTTTGTTGCATAAACTTTATTTAAAAATTTTACTTAACAAAAATTAAAATAAAATTACCCATATGGTCAATGCAGTTTTGATCAGTAACCATAGACTAAGTTCAGAGCAGGAGAGAACAGGGCCTGGGGACTTAAGGCGGGACCTGAGCTTCCTTCTGAGATGCAAGGATGAGGAGAAGCCACAGTGCCATCGCTCCAAAGGCAACTTTTTAAAGCTTTAGCTTTTAAAATTTCCAGCTAGTTTTCAATGCAGGATGACTGAATCATCCTGTTTGTCATTTTAATGCCATATTAAGATGTTTATTTTTTGTTAACGAAAAGGTAATTTTCAATTAATTTAATTAATTCCTCTATTATTTATTGGAAATAGTAGAAAAGTGGAAATAGTGAATGTGCTTGCATACAGTTTGGTGTGCCTTTGATATTTTAACTCAAGATACATTCTGGAATGGCTAGTTGGAAAATTGGAGCACTTTAAAAGATTTTGAATTAATCTTGTAAATGACTCTCCAGAAAATTCAGATCTATTTACATGCCTAGTAGCAGTGTGTTTCCATATTATCTTTAATCCAGGATGTGGAACACCCAGGAGTAGAGCCCCAGTTCTTCATGAGACATTACCTGTGCTGCGATTGTAACATCTTTTACAGATTATCACAACTGCCAGAAAAAGCACCAAAAGCAGGAAAAGTAGGTACCAGTAATTGGTGTTTTGGTTTTGTTCTAAATAAAACAAAGAAACAAAGTCTGTGAGCTGAAAGAAAAATTACCAAATAAGAAAAGGAAAAGTGTGGGCGGGTGGGGGCGAAGCATGTTTACAACTTCTAAAACTAGTTATTTCTGCATTGCAGGTAGGAGATAGAATTCATATGAAAACAGTTTGCCTAATGAAAAGGTCCTTTAAAGACAAAGCCAAGAGCCCAGTCCGGATGGGAGAGTTTGTCATGAGCGTAAATATTTCCCAGTTTCAGTGTATCTCTTGTGGGAAACCTATAGATGCTGTAATATCATTGGAGATTGGTTGGGGTGGGGTGGAAGAAAACAGAAAACTGGAGAGGCCATAAGTCTATTGTGCATTTTAATTTTCTATTGTTTTGTATTATAATAAGAAACTTAACGCATTTTTAGAAAGGAATAATTATGACCATAAACTAGCCTCAGCCCAGTGTTCACTAGAGGAAGAAGTGAGGGTACAGCCCACCTTTGCCTTAGAGAAGACTGTGTCCTAAGGGAATAGTGATAAGATGTTCAGAGGTGACAAAAGGTGCTGAGTAAGGCATGGTCTTGAATTAGAAGTGACAGGTGACCACAGGGATGACATACAGCAGTCCCTCTTTATCCATGGGGGTTATGTACATTCCAAGACCCCCGAGTAGATGACGGAAGCCACAGACAGTACCAAACTATGTATAATATTCATTATTTTCTTTTCCTTCTTCCCAATTTTACAGACAGAAGATTCATTCTTACTGTAGATCTTAGCAACCTCAGCATATAACTTTTTTCTTATTGAGACCTTTCTTCTTTTCACTTAAAGAAAGCATTTTATAGCTTCTCTTTGACATACCTGAGTTACCAGCATCACTATTCTTGTGCTTTGGGGCCACTCTTAACTATAGTAAAATAAGGGTTACTGGAACACAAGCACTGAGATACCATGACAGTAGACCTGGTAACAGAGACAGCCACCAAGTGGCGAATGGGCGGGTAATAGCTACAGCAAGGATACACTGGGCAAAGGCAGGATTCATGTCCCAGGTGGGATGGAGTGGGACGGCATGAGATTTCATCATGCTCCTCGGAATGGCACACAATTTAAATTTATAAGTTGTTTATTTCTGGAACGTTCCATTTAAAAGTTTCAGACTGTGGTTGACTTTGAGTAACCAAAATAAGGGAGGACCTTCTGATAGTGTTTGGAGGTTTCCAAGAATAATTAGAGGAGCCTAAACTTTCTTCAGCATCTTAGGACTAGAATTGTTGAAGCTGGTATTAACGGAAGTGAGGATCTCAGGAAGCAGAAATTTGGAGACCCTGGGTTACTCTGATAATCTTGTGATCTATGTTCTACTAAACAGTGGAGAGTGAGCATTTGTACACACACAGGTCAATTCAGTGGGGAAAAAAATGTTTATGGCTATTCTTTAAAATGGATAGCTCCACTTATATAACAAATGTCAATTTTTATAAGCATACTATTAATTGTAAAGTAAATGATGTTTTGTGATCAATAAGCTATTCATCTCTCCCCATATTTGTGCCATTCTAAAATTCTATACAGTAGTTCCCTCTCAACCACAGTTTTGCTTTCTGAGGTTTCAATTACCTGTGGTCCAAAAATATTAAATGGAAATTTTCAGAAATAAACCATAAGTTTTAAATTGCATGCCATTCTGAGTAGCGTGATGAAATCTCATGCCCTGGACATGAATAATTCATTTGTCCAGTGTCTCCACTCTCCGTTACTTAGTAGTTACTCTGCTGTTTGTTAGTCACTTAGTAGCCATTTCAGTTATCACATCAACTGTATTAGTATTGCAGGTCTTGTGTTCAAATAACCTTTATTTTAGTTAAGAATGTCCTTAGTGCACAAGAATAGTGGTGCTGGCAATTCAGATACGCCAATGAGAAGCTGTGAAGTATTGCCTTAAAGTAAAAAGGTGAAAGTGCTCAACTTAAGGGGAAAAAAAATCATACGCTGAGGTTGCTAAGAGGTATGGTAAAAATGAATCTTTTATCTGTAAAATTGTGAGGAAGGCAAAAAGAAATTTATGCTAGTTTTGCTCAAACTGCAAAAGTGATGGCCACAGTACTTGATACATGCTTAGTTAAGAAGGAAAAGGCATTACATTCATGGATGGGAGACCCAAAGAGAAATGTTTTCCAACTGGAGGCAGTGTGTTACACTAGAAAGCACTGAGCCCCTACAAAGTCTTCAGCAAGGGATCCCCTGAAACGAGTGACACCAAACCACTTGCTGCAGGCAAGGGATAGTCACACAGACTCAGGAATAGTTTTGAACTGAAAAATATAAAAATTACCGGAGAGGTTGCCTCTGCCAAGAAGCTGCTGCCATATTTCCAGCAGAGTTGAAGAAGTTGATTAAGGAGAAAAGACACTATTCGAATCAAGTCTTAGTGGAACAGGGAAGTGGGATTGGCAGTAGTGGGAATTTGCCTGGGGAAGTGGAGGCACACCTCATCAACAAGGGTGCCTGAATAATGAACATTTGTACACCTAACCCTGAATTGTACCCCACATCCTTAAAATAAAAAAAATTAAAAGTAAAAAAAAACCCAAAACAAATCAAGTCTTCAATTGCAATGAAACTGAGTTTTTCTAGAAGATGAACCCAACATTCATAAAGAACCTACATTCATGAAAGCGCAAAGGAGGCATGAGGGCATAGAACGTTGGAAGGACAGAGGGACTCTGATACTATGTGGCAATGCATGTATAGAGCTTGGTGCTACCCATAGTTTCAGGCATCCACTAGGGTTTTGAAGCATACCCTACTTGAATAAGGGGTGTGGGGGGAGGGGGCACTATGTATCTAGGTAAAGAAGAGATGAAATAGAAATGTTAGGCTGATTATCTAAAGTGTTTTCATATGCAGCTTTCCTTCCTGAAAACCATGCAAGTTACAGCTGCTTTTTATTCATGACTCCCAGGTTCCCCATCTGTAAATATTTTTCCAATATCACATATTAACTCAGCAGCAAATTTTAGCAATAACTATTTAATTCCATTCAGTTCTGTGCAACCTTAATTGAGATTTAGGTTCTAGGAATCATAAGTCCCTGATCTTGGTCTCCTTTTCAAACGTGCTTAGCAAGGCAACAAACCAAAAATTGCAATTCAGAATGGAAAACCAAGTTTCCCTGAAGGGTGATGTTTAGGGTACTGTTGCTCTGTTCTCTGCCCTGCTAGGGTGGCTCCAGCCACAAGCCTCTTCCTAGGGGGAAGTGCAGACAGACCCTCTTCCAGTTTCAACTGGACAGGGTTTGCTTGAGAATAAGAGGTTCTGAAAAGACTCTTTTCTTTGCCAGAGAGAGAATGGTCCTGATATTTTGCTTTGTATGTATGAACTAAAAAGTAGATGTCTGGATAGGTAGGAAGATAGGCCATATGTGGTCTTCAAGATAGTTCTTCCTGATTTTTTTTTATACTCCAAAATGAATCCAACATGAGGCAACATTTTTAAAAATAGACGACAGGCATAACTGTATTTTACATAAAACAGACACTCTTATGAAGCTCTTAGAAAACTAGGAGCCTCAAATGCATCTCCAGTTTTTCATTCTATAATCTCAAAGTGGCAGCTCTACAAAGGAAGTGTTATCACTCAGTGTCTAAAAACTTCTATCATTGTAAAGGCCATATAACCTAAAGATAACTCTGTGCTTTTTGTCTCCAAATCTCAGTACATAGAATTACCAAACCTTGAAATCTATTATTCCTCCTAATTTTCACAATGGAATGATAGAGATATTTCTGAAACATATATTCCACAGATTCAAATATCTTTATTAAAGGGTGGAAAGAAAGTTTCCATGGTCTCCCATGATGTGAATTGGTAATTTAAGGGTGGGAACCATTCAGCTCACCTAGAAAGTCAGTTTAATGAGCGCACATTCCATGGCCCAAGGGTTAGTTGACTAGACAAATTTTAGATAATAAATTTTGCCAGTTAACTGTCAGCAGAGATACACATAATCTGAATCAGAAAGATACTTAATACTTCAACATTGTGTGGTAACTATTTCCACCAAGTTCATGATCATTGCTGTATTTACCCAGCATTCAGCAGGGCCCCATTTTTAACTTCCTACTGTGTCTCTAGCCTCAACTTTCAAAACCCCAGGCGTAAAGAAAACATAAGGCACAGTGGTGGGCTGAAATTTAAGATGCTCAGCCTATGGAGTCATCAAAGTATATAGGTTTTTCCTTTCCGTTTCTGAAGCCCTAAAACCCTGAAAAGAAAATTTGTAGTAGTATTTTTTTTCCCAACATAGGACTTTTGTGTGGTTGAAGATGGGAGGGTTATCTGCATTCTGACCAGAAATGTCCCTGTAGATAACATTTTGAGAAGTACTAATATATTCTTTAAAAGCCAACCTAATGTTCAGTTTGACATTCACAAGCCTCTACTGCTGAAGCCAAAACCCATTATCCAAACCTACTTGCAACTTACCAACATGCAGTGTGTGAACAGTGAGTAAGGTAGATTTGCTCGAGGAAATATTGCATAAATATTCCCCACTGTCTGAAAGATTAAGATTTGTCAAAGTCATAGAGAAGTCGCTCCGGTTTATCAGCTCATTGTTCCATGAGAATCGAGATTCGTTGATAATTGTGTTCAGATAGTAAGCCAGAAGAGAGGACTTCCCATTTTCTACTCTGGACCAGGTAACTTTGAAGTCTTGGTCTGGTAGAAGATAATCTTTTACAAGTTGACATGAGAGTAAAATGTTTTCACTTTGTTTTTTATGAAGGTCATCTAACAACAGAATAGAAATGGAAATGTCAATGAAGAGAAAAACTTCACATTTTGTAAGTTACACTTAGAAAGCAGGGTACAAAGGCTCCCATATTGATATCTTCGGAAAACAATTTGGTATTCGTGCTGCAAGATTTCTTGGAACCAACCTGGGTGCCCATCAACAGTGCATTGGATAAAGAAAATGTGGTATATATACACCATGGGATACTATGCAGCCTTGAAAAAAGAACAGAATCATGTCCTTTGCAGCAAGTGGATACAGCTAGTGGCCATTATTCTAAGCAAACTAACACAGAAACAGAAAACTGAATACTGCATGGGAGCTAAAAACTGAGTATACATGGGTGTGAGGACGGGACAACTGATATTGTGGACTCCTAAGAGGGTAGGGAGGGGGTGGAGCAATGGTTGAAAGCTACCCACTGGGTACCATGCTTGCCATTTGCTCAGTGGAAGCCCAAACCTCACCATCACACAAGACGCCCATCTAACACACCTGCACATGTATCCCCTGGATCTAAAATAAACTAACTTTAAAAAGAAAAGCTTTACTACCACTATTTTAAAGTTTCCCACCAAGATTGATTTAGGCCTTTAAGAGGGCTAAGCCAAGGCCACCTAGGGAGGTGACGGCCCTAGATTTTAACTCCTACAACCTGACAGAAAGTACTCAGGAATATTGCTACCAGTCACTTGCCTTTTCAACTCAAGGGTCCTCCTCTGTTGACCCCTCAAGTGTTAGTGTTCCCCAGGACTCCTCTTGTTACCTGCCTACTCACTAGTGGTCTCTGTCACTTTTATGGCCTCACTACTTCTTAATCTCTTTATCTAGACAAAATCTCTTTTCCTGCACATCAGAACATTTTCAACGGTGCACAGGTAACCCCCACTGGACTGAGCCTGTTTGGAGAGGGATGCTGCTAGGGAATCTTAGATTGCCCCTGCAGACCTGGCTTCATCTTGTCTTTCCTGTTTGAGAGGCTGACCTCTATCTATGGACCGCCAAGTGTTGTCCTCCTTGGCTTGACTTGCCTGCTTTCCAGTCTACCTGCGGGACAGGGAGGCCAAAGCAAGCCTTCTAAAATGCAACTCCAGGGTTTCTCTGGTGCTTCAAATCCTTCCTTGGATCCATCCTGCCTCCAGGACCCAACAAGCTCCTTAGCAAGGTGTAGAAGGTCTTTTATTTGTTTTTTCCTCTTTCCAGGATCATCTCTTGATCTTCTAGTTTCACCTTCAATCGCCTTATACATTCACAAATCCAGGCAGTTTCACTTCTCTGTGTATTTGACCTGGAATGTTCTCCCGGAATGTCTACCACTCTTCCAACATTCTGCCCTGATGTAACTTCCTGAAGCACGTATTCTATAACAGCCCTGTTCATGCATAACCACTCCCTTTGTATGCTACATTCCTCATTTAACTTTATTTGCATGGGTTTGTACTAGATTCTGTGGATCCAGAAATGAGTAAGAGGCCATATTCTTAAGTTCACAGTCCAAGAGCAAAAAAGCTTGGCACATAAACCTTCTCAACAAGACCAAGCAGTATTGAACCTAAGAGACTATTGGTGCCTCAGGACACTCAATTCTGAATAAACATGAGAAATTACGATTTTCCAGAGAAAATATTTACAATCCAATATTAACATTTTCAACCCTTTTCCTTGTTTCCTTTGCTGCCTGACTGATGAAGAATGAACATTGCATGCTCATGCCTTTAACACTGAACTCATAAATGTAGTGAATCACTCACAGTTTTAGTATTTTGGGGTGAGTATTTTGAGAACATATAATCCTGGGGAAGAGAAGGCTGAAAAAAATAGCTAACCTCCATTATCCCCCACATATGAGAGATTGACAGAATATTTTTGCTTTGTTACGAATACAATACAAAACAAGAGACCAGCCCAGGCAAATTGGTGAGAACTTCTCTACAAACAAAACAAAACAAAACAAAACAAAACAATTTCTTCGACTTGGATAAGGAGAAATCAAATTAATTTTTCTTCCTCTTAATATTTTCTTAAACAGTACGTTATAGACACAGAGATGGATCAGAGTTTGGATTTGTTCAAATAAATGAGAGGAAGGAGTGTTAAAAACTGATTATGTTGTGATAGAGGTGTTGGAGATTAATGAGCTAATACTACTATGTAAAGAGATTAAACAGAAGCAATAATACTCATAAGTTAATATGTTGTTTAATTGAAAGATTGGGAAGAATCAGAGGTTGTGACCAGCTAAGAGACAAGTATTCCTTCCTCCTTCTCTGATCTTTCAAAATACAATGTGGGCCGGACCTGGTGACTCAGTCTGTAATCCCAGCACTTTGGGAGGCTGAAGCAAATGGACTTCCTAAGCCTGGGGGTTCGAGACCAGCCTGGGCAACTTGGTGAGCCCTCGTCTCTACAAAAAATTAAAAAATTAGCCGAGCATGGTAGCGCACACCTGTAATTTTGGCTACTTGGAAGGCTGAAGCGGAAGCATTGCCAGAGCCCAGCATGTTGACACTGGGGTGGCATGAGTGTGCCACTGCACTCCAGCCTGGGCGATGGAGTGAGACTCCAACTCAAAAAAAAAAAAAAAATACAATGTGGATGAGCCATAGAGAAACACAGTCATATCCATAGATAGATTTGCTTCTTTCCATTTCATAAATGTCCTCATGCAACTCATAAATACCTCACAAGGTCTTTATCAGTGAGGAACTAGTGTTCAGAAGGGAAAACGATGGCTTCAGGTAATACAGCCAGTGAAGATTTGCCTTGGGACCCCAGTCTCGGTCTTCTAACTGCTGCAGATGGATTTGCTTTCCTTTCCCTTTCCTCCTATTTTTGGTAACCCAATCCTGGTTACATCCCAACCCCTGACATAGTGCTTGTATACAGAAAGCCCTGTGGAGCCCACCTTGCACTGTCCAGTGCCCTGTCCATGTTTGCTTCAGGAGTGAATTTTCAATTGCACATTCATAAGATGAATTTAAATCTGTAATATTCAGTGTGCTGCTAACAGAAAAAGGACCCCAAGACCTGGTTTCTTCCATATCGCTTTCGGGGATAGATGTGTTGTCCATTTTCCACTTGATAACTGGACGAGGATAAACACTTGAAACACTGCATAGTAAGAAGTAGTTTGTATTCTTCTTTTCATACTTTATCATGGGCATGAGGAAAGCTGTGTGGGAGAAAGAAGAGCACGTGAGGAACTGCCATCATTAGGGTCTTACAGGTCATCTGGGCAGAAGACTTTTTAATACCCATGAAATAAAAAGCGAAGTTTTATGGGCAAAACTTGGCAGTTCCTGAAAAGAAAAAGTCCATAGAACATTGTGGTTATCTAGAAGGAATAAAAAGCAAGCACGGGGGTGAGGAAACCAGCAACCTCAATTCTCTAGAAACATAGCTGGAAAGGAAATCTAATGGCTTCATTGAGCAACCAAAATGAGGGTGTCAAAGTCTATAAACTAGAGTTCACAAAGCATTCTAAACTCTTCAGATACTGACTCAGAGTGCCAATTTGACTCTTTGCTTACACATAACTTTTAGGCTTTGGAGTCACAGTCTGAAGCAGCTAAATGGGACAGAGGAAAAAGGAACAATTGCTGGAAAAACAACCTATTAGAAAATACTGCCCATATATATGAGCAAAACAAAATTGTACTGGGTATTATGCTACATACTAACCATATTACATATGTGGGGGGACCCAAAAACCCCAGAATTATCTTTTGGAGAGTCGGCTTCCCTCACTGGGTAAGTGTTCTAGGAACCCATTGGCATCAGTGTACCAACTACCATTGTTGTGAGAAACTGCATTCAGCTTCAGTGAATTTTTTTTTTTTAGATTCTTTCAGTGTGTTTGTACATTTTATGATGAGTGATTTACAAGTGCAGCAGCCCACACCACACAGAGTTTTCAGCAGTTTTTGACCAAGAATGGCATGACCCCCATGCCCCACCCTCCCTATTCACCCAATCTCGCCCCAAGCGACTTTTTTGTTTTCCTGGTTGGAAAAAAGTCCTCAAAGAGAAATGTTTTACTGATGTGGAAGGCATCAAAATTGATGAGCTCAAAAACCTTTTTGAGCTGTGGAAAATGGGTCTTGTAGGTGTATTGCATCAAACGGAGAGTACTTTGAAGGTGACTGAAATTTAAACATGTAAGAATACACAATTTTTTAATAAATAAATTCTGTTTTTTGGGGGGGATCCCCTGTCATGTATATTAATGATCACCAGCCTGATCATTAATAGAGCACATCATCAGAAACCATTGGTAATCTGGTAATTAGAAAGAAGCCATAAAGCTCTCTGTGTTTGAGTTTCTGCAATTTTAACTAAATACTTGTTTGGCTCAATGTAACTGTGAGAATTGGCAACAGTTTATTAATGCAGCTAACTATATTAATGGTATGTATACAGTTATAGATATATGGTTATAAAGTTATAGTTACATAGGACATAATTTATATATAGTTAATACAGGGAGGAGGAAAAGCATACAACACAAAATTAACCTCAATGATAATACAGAAAACTGTAACTTAAATCAATAATTCAGTATTTTTTAGTCATATTAGCATAGATTGATAATATTTAAAAAGGATAAGACTGGTAGAAACTGGACACTCTTATGCTGCTAGTGTCAGTAATGCATTAAAATCTTACTTCCAGTACATTCCTTTCAGATTATTTCCCAATATTAAGCATAACTGTAAGGATATCCATCACAACATTCTAATGTAAAATACTGAAATGCCTGAATACCCACCCACAGGGGAATGGTTGTATCAATTATGACATGTATAGACTCTGAGATACTGTGCATTAAAGATAATGAAGTAGATTTGGATGTGTTGACTTGGAAAGAAGTCCATGGCACATTAAGCTAGACAAAAGATATTTACTAATTACTCAGCATGATGTCATTTCTATGTTTTATAAAATCTTCATATATACTCACCTCCCACCTTCAGCACCACTTTGTTTATAATATTTTCAGTTGCTGTTCCTACGTAGCAGGTATAAATCCCTTCATCCAGAAGGCTTAATCTTTTGAAAGAAAGCGAGGCATTCCCATTGTGAATCTCACTGTGGAACAGGGATGTCCTGTTTGTGTATCTGGAATCTTGCCTTTCCAATTGATCACTGCCTTTGTAGTAACTGTGAACATTGTGGGTATCCTGATTCTGCCAATGAATTACGACTTCAGACCCACTCTCAAATGAGCAAGGGAGAATTATGTCTTCATCAAATCTTCCAATGACGACTTGCTCATTCATACTATCGTCATTGAAGAATGTTACAAAGAATGGATCTATAATCAAGAACAGAGAAGTAGTGATGGGAGCTTCTCAAGGATTATATCAGAATTACCTAGAAGAACCTTCCTATGTCAGCAGCCTGATCATTAACAGACTGCATCATTGAAAACGCTTGGTAGTCTGATTATGAAGACACAAGCTATTGAAGCTTGAGTTTCTTCAATTTTAATTGAATACCTGTCTTTATTCAAGGTAACAGTGACAATTGGCAACAGCCCAAAGCATAGAAACATTGGTTTGTTACCCACTTGATTAATAATCTTGTCCCTCTTCCAATCCTGGCTGCTTCAGTGCTGGAAATGATGTATATGAAAGACTTCTGTTGATTTTCATTCCCAGAATACATTCATTTTAAACACCTTCTACAACAATAATAAATTAGTTTATTCAGCTAGTTAGAGCCAGCAGGCTCTAAAAGACTGGAACAAACTTAGCTTGCTTGGGTCAGAAAATATTTGGAGCATGTAGAAAATAATGCTGAGTTCAGGAATCTGTTAGGAATATCTGTACACTGGTTCCAAGCAGGGGAAGACACAGGCAGGAGGAGTCCAAAAGGGGACATAGAGAGACTCATTAACTTTGACTTTAGGATCACTCTCAGAATATCCCATGAGCCAATCAAAATATAGGTAGCAATCTTATTCTGGATAAAACTGTGGAAGCCCCATCCCCAATCTTTTCTTCCTTTTTTTTTTTACTGTCAACTTCAGAAGTTGATTTCAAAAACAAACAAATTCAACACAATAAGGTTTTCTGCAAAAAAAAATATAGAGTATATATACATATATAATACATTTTATATACACATATATATACCTACTTATATAATATCATTGATGGTAATATCCACCAGTTTACAAGATATCTTAAGTAAAGCTTATGCCCTCTCTATGAATTCTAAGATATTAGGAGGAAGAGACCCTATTTTTTTGGACAACAGGTGAACTCCTTTGGACCTAGGCCAAGGCCATCCAAATCAGGAGAACTGAGTACCCAAGTGGCCCTGCCACAGCCTTTTTCCTCTGCCACCCCCTCTGGGGCTCTTTCCACCCTATTGCATCCCACCTCTCTTCCTCAGAGAGAGTTAGTTTCTCTGCAGAGAGGTAGAGGGATGTGATGTTATGCTGACAGAAAGGCACAGAAAGGAGGGAAAGGAAAGGGGTGATTGTCGACCTCCCTAATTGCTCTTCTAAACCCCTCTAATATTTCACTGGATAATTAAGAATGTCTGTCACATGACCCAACAAAGCTGATAACGCCTTCTGTCAAGTGTTAAGCATCAAGCTCACACTAAAAAATAAAAGCTGTCAATCAAACTTGCCTTTCTAGTGATTTCATTTCTAAAATCTGGTAGCAGCTAACAGATTAGAAAGAGCTTTAATCAGAGTAGACAGAAGAAAACACAACTTTTAAATCTCCATGCAGATTCCCAGCCTGTTGCCTGTTTCACATTAGCTGGTCATCAAGGAAAGTTTGTAACACTATGGCTATGGAGGAAACAGCTACCTTGCAATGTTTTATAAGTATCCAAGGATACTTATAACTACCACTTGTATTATTTAAAAAGTTACCTTGAAATCCTCTCCAAGATGGTATGAGAATGAGGAAGAAAGACAGTATTGCCTGTGCCTTCATGTCTTGTAGAGGTCATATTAGTTATGCTGGCAAAGAAGCAAAATACACACGTTATGGATTTTAATTGCCAAAGGGAGTTGAAAAAGAATTATAGTGTCTGACTACAGGAGATTATTTAAACTATGGCATGTTCACACAAATAATTTTTTGTAGCCATTAAACATGCTTTTGTAAAAGATGGTTCAATGGCGTGATAGGACATTCTTAACTGACTATGGGAGAAAAATCAGATTACAATACAACTTCTGAAAAGCATCATCCCTTTTTTAAAAGCACATGCATCTCTGCACATAGGACACTAACAAGACATAATGACTATACACCAGGTGACTAAATATACACTAGGATGCTAACTCGGAAGCAGTGTCTGCCATATAATAGGTACTGAAACATGGCTGTTGAATGAATAAAGATTTGGTAAGTATACATTCACAGGGCTTTTCTGGATAATAGTTTTTATATTTTTAAAGTTTTCTACAGGTCAGGCATGGTGGTTTAGGCCTGTAATCCTAGCACTTGGAGAGGCCAAGGCAAGAAGATTGCTTTGAGGCCAGAGTTCAAGACTAGCCTGAACAAGATAATGAGTCCTTTCCCTCTCTCTCTCTCTCTCTATATATATATATATATGTATATATATATATATATAAATTAAAATGAAAAGCTTTCTTACAATGGACATGTCTTGCTTTTATAGTAAAAATTACTATAACCAATTTTAATTCAATATAAAGTGCCTATGGTGTTATTTATATTTTTGTTCTTTTATTTATGTCTTTTTCTCCTATTTTTTACTTTTTTGTAAAATCCAGTTTTGTTTTTTTTTTGTTTTTTTTTTGAGTTGGAGTCTCACTCTGTCACCCAGACTGGAGTGCAGTGGCCACTCCGGGCCACCGCAGCCTTGACCCGCTGGGCTCCGGTGATCCTTCCGCCTCAGCCTTCCAAGTAGCTGGAACTACAGGCGCGTGCCACCACGCCCGGCTAATTTTTTGATTTATTGTAGAGATGAGGTCTCGCTTGCCCAGGCGGGTCTCGAACCCGCGGGCTCAGGCAATCCACTCACCTCAGCCTCCCAAAGGCGCGGGATTATGGGCTGAGCCACCGAGCCCGGCTGAGAATATAGTTTTCTATGACTGGTAGCAGAAGGGAAAGTTAGAGAGGTTCAAAAATCAAGAAGGAGGTGATGTACTGTTTATGTTTCAAAGATAAAGAGGGCATGCCCATGCCACCTACCTCTGGTGTACAGACTTCCTTCCCTTTGCTATCATCTTTAGTCTTTGTGGTTCTGGAAAGAGAGTGGAGAATTGGACATTTCTACAATGATCTGATGGAGAAGGAAAATACCTGGACCTGGTTCATGGATCCACCTTTAGGTCGACATCCTATTACATTGTTCCTTGATGTTCACGTTCTGGTGCTTAGTCTCCATTAGGGTTTACTTGCATGTAAGAATCTGCTTTTCAAATGTGACTAGTTCTTTGCTAAAGATGATATGATTTTTTTTTCTCATTTCCTAAGTCTGTGCAGTAATTTTTGTCTGTGGCTTTACAGAAATTAGTCATAATGTTTTTATCTACCAAAAAGACCTCCTGTACCATAAGAGCTGCAAGTCATCTGAACAAAGTGGAAGAGTACTTTATACTATAACCTGAAACTACTGCAGGACCATCTTGCTATGGATCCTATTCAAAACTGACAGCCTTCTGAATTAACCATTACATTGAATAAAACAATATCACTAGTGTTATATGCAGTTTTTAGATCTCAGTGGAACCTCCAAAAATGTTAGGGCATACTCCCAGCAAGACTTCCAGAATGTTAGGTCAGGCCTACTGGGGGTGTGGGTGTCTGGTGTGTGTTCTGATGTCACATGCAAGATAAAGATGCAAAGAATTGCACAGAAGTCAGATTAGAAAATATAGCTTATTTAAAAACTGAATTAGGGAGAGAGAGAGAGAGAGGACTCATATCCCTAAGGCCTAAGGTAGGGAAGGGGGCCAAAGCCAGGAAACATGGCCTGGTCATAGCTCAAAGAGCACATGGTCACACCATAGCTTAGCAAGGCAATGGCCACTGGTTGAGTTCTTTTAATCCTTCCCTTTGATGGGGGAAGGTCATTAAGGTGATTGGGTAGTGGTCTACTCTACATCATCAAGATGGGGCAGGTAAATACTAATATCAGTTAATGGTCAGAAGGCAGATGGGTGAGTTAGTCACATGATTGCTGCCATGGTGGTGGGCTAGATGGGAGGAGACAAGGGAAGTGGTTTTTCTGCAAAAGATCTGTCAGATGTTTCCAATGCACAAGTTCCATAGCAAAAAGGTGGTCTTATTATCATTTTTTATGGCTTTAACCAGCTAAGGGGTGATCTTTGTCCTTCTGCTTTTGACAAGGAACCTGAAAGTTTCTTAGAGATTATTATGCTAAACTTTGTATTGAAAGGTTGGGCTGTCCTTGTCTTGTATCTCACGGAGATTTGCCGAGGTGGTGGGGTAGACTGCCTGCTTGGTCTGTAGTAAAATGTCTGAATGCTTCCTAAAACCTGCCTATTGGAAATTTATCTGTCTATGTCTAACCTGTGCTAGATTCAAATTGTGTCAGTCTAAGCAAAAATGACTAGGCTGAGGCAAAATGTGAACTAAGCTTATTCTAAGCTTCTTGAGGTCCCTCCTTTTAGCATTGTTTCTAAAATCCAAAGAGGCCAACCAGCTGAGGTTATCAGTACCTTGCTTTTCACAACCAGTGGTGGATGGAAGTCCAAACAAAGAGATAATGCATTGGTTTTGTAATATCTCTTCTCATGAAATATAGGGGGTAAATTATATTGATAAGTTTATGAAATTGGTTACTTGTTAGTAGCCAGATAGACTTACGGTAAGAAAATAGAGGCTATCAAATAAGGTTGCAGAATAATGGTCAAAGGTCATTCTTTGAAGCACTTAAAAAAACAGACTTTTTTTTTCATCTGAAGAGCATAATATGTTGCAAATCAAGTGCAATATTTTATAGTAAGAAAGTTAAAGTCAAAAGAAGGTTAAATTTATATTTCTGACAAATTCTTCTACACTGAATTCTAGACCCTGATAGAGGAGGAGTAGAATACTGGGCCTGGATGGAGATATTTGGGAGAATGAACATGAGAATCTTGATCCCTACAATCCAGTAGGAATAAGTCCCCTTCCACCATCTTGGTAGAATAAATCAGTATCTTATCATCTCATCACCTGAAACTATGCAAAGAATTCACTCAAGATTGGTGACTCACAAGGTGATGCCTGTTCTACTCACTTTTACTTTGTCCTACTTTTCCTAATTGCTTCTGGGCCAATCATATAAGGCAGGTTGGGTTGACCAGGAAAATATCGTTCCTGATAGAGCAACAAAGGAATTACTCAACATACAACTATAGTCAGGCTAACATGTACTAATTAGAACTTGAAAAACTTGCCTGGGAATGGATCTTAAAGGTCTAGACTATGTAAAACAGAATATGAACCTGGAGAAGAGTGACTCTATTCATATGGGTGCTGTCTTAGTATGTTTTGGCTGCTACAACAAAATATTTGACCCTGAGTAATTTATAAATAATAGAAATTTATTGCTCACAGTTCTGGAGGCTGAGAAGTCCAAGATCAAGGCACCATCAAATTTGCTGTCTGAAAAGAGCTCTCTGCTTCATGAATGGCACCTTCTTGCTGTGTCCTCACATGGCAGAAGGTACAAACAGGTTTTTTTATAAGAGTACTAATCCTGTTACTGAAATGTCAGGGATTTGGTTGGCATTCAGTTGTTCATGGCATAGAAAGCCAATCATTGAGATGAGTATTACCAGGAAAGAAGACTTTTTATTGGGTAGTACAAACTGAGGCGAATGGGAGATTGATTCTCAACTCCGTCTCCCCAATCTACTGAAGTCAAGGGTTTATATAGTAGGGCAGGAAAGTAGAAAACAGAAACTAGAAAAGGGACAAGAAAGAGGAGTTGGTTAACAGGAATTGGGGAGGAGTAAGGGAAAGAAGTTGGCAAACACGTGGGGCCTGGCATCTCATTGTCTGGATGTGGTGATCTGGTGATTTTCTGTTTCTTGATACTATAGGCCTGAAAGTTTGTTTCTGAAGAGGAAACTTGGATAAGACAAATGCATGTTCCAAGCTTTAAGGCTAGAAGGGCCAATTACTATGTGTATTCAAAAAAGAGACAGTAACCATTAAGACTATGGGAAAGTTCCAATCATGAGGGCTCTTAGTCACCTCTGAAAATCTCTACCTATTAATACCATCACCCTGGGTGGGGAATTAGGTTTTAATATATTAATTTTGGCAGTGCACAAACATTCAGTCATAGTAGCTACAATCAAGAAAACAAAAAGCACTTACCTATTATATCCACAGAAATGTATCTTTTGTGTGTGTATATATATGTGTGTGTCTGTGTGTATGTCTGTGTTTTCTCAGAATTTGCAAATTCACCTATGTAAAAGATTAGAAATCTTTTGAAGCTCAGGACACAATTGTGTCTGCCTCTTACCTTCTTCAATTTCAATAAATATGGGTTGACTAAATGGTGTGCAAATAATACATGAGAAAGGCAGTAAAAAAAATAAAAATATAATCACAGTGCTAAGTTAAAATACTTTCATAATAATGTTATATTATAACAAGTATGTCATTCATTCTGATTTATACCAGTTATGCCTGAAAGTAGATGTTTTGCAATATAAGCTAGTTTTAAGAGGATAACACCCATGAGATTCTTAAAAGGATGATTGTACTTAATTTGATTTATAGTTTTGATTGGCGATGACAAAGTTTTCATTAAAGTTGTAAGCTTCAACTCTTATTGTAGGAATGTCAAATGATCAAAAAGAGTGGGTACCAACTGAACTATATGGAAGTAAAGTGCCACCTTAAAAACAAAACAAAACAAAAAAACCTCCTAGGTTCTAGAGAATAGTTGGCAACTTGGCAAAAATACACCTGGCCAGTTAGCCTTCTTCATTCTGCAAACATTAAATAGCATATTTTCATTACAAACTTAACAGTCAGAGCATAAGACTAAACTCTGAAATGCCTATGATTATGCTTGTGGGCAGGGACTGCTATGATTGGCTGGGTTTCAGATTTGAATGTTTGTGTAGACAGAGCAATACCAAAAGGCATTAGATCAGACCCAATCTCCACCAGACACCGCAGAGGGGGACTGATCTGAGGGGAGGGAGTACAGGTTTCTTCATTTGCTTTTACCATTGAGCTGCCATCATATGAAAGTCATGTTACCTTCAGAGACCTACCCACCTATGAAAATAGGAGCAGTCTTTCCCCAAGTGCTTCAAAGAAAAAGAAATAGAATTGCCACCCAGGGAATGAAGCATGGTTAGTGGTGGTTGGGAGCAGTACTGTTTTTCTAAAGTAACAGGCAGAAGGAAGCAAAGCATGCTGCTTTCCTGGCCTACCTAATTTTTCAGTTTATTTATATGCCTGAATCTCAACCGAAACAACACAGTTAATTGGGAAAACAGAATCACTCTTTAGCCAGTGAGAGGAATATTAGAAAACGCACTTCATCGTAACAGGTCTTATTTATTTATTACAACATGGCCTGGGGTTAAAGTATAAACATAGTACAAACTGTTACTCTTAATTTTTATTTGAAAACATTTTAGAGATTTCATGTGGTCTGAATTCTTTCCCGGTCACTTCCGACTTGGTCCCTACTGTCAGCCTCACCTTTATTCCCAGTCCACAGGTTCTTAAGATAAGTTGACGACAGGAAAACATATTTTTGAAAAGGCTAAGCTTGAAGTGTTCATTAAAACAAGTCCCTGATTGTAGGCTTCTACTTCTCTTGAACGTTTTATGGCCAGTTTTTTATCATTTAAGAAAACTTTTCTTCTTTTCCTAAGAAAATAAAAATAAAATCGCAGTCTCAAATTTAAATCTCCCACTTCTGCTGCAAAACTTATGATGTCATCAAAATCTATTACATTTTTATGCCTCTATAACTTAGTTTAAATACATTTTATCTTTCCTCTCAGAGTCTGTTTATATCTGACTTCAGGATTATTTCCATCAGGGAGCTACAATGTCATTTTTATACTACTAAAATAAACATTTCTCCAATTTTATGCAAGATCTTTTTCAAATGTAGAAACTTTAACCATGGATTCTTTCTACTGGGTAATTCGAATGAATGTTTGAGAATTTTGACCGACTTGACTTTGCCTTTGATTATTCAAATATTGAAATGCTCAAAATAAAACTTCAATTTACAAAGGGGGAAATGCACCCTCCTAATCAAGGAACATGACCTCACATTATGATAGTTGATGCAAAAATGAATTAGAAATTTTAAATAGCCCTTGAATTAAGACATCTTCTTATTAGATTCAATATATTTGACATTTTTAATTTTTATTCCTCTCAAACCTTTACAATTGTATACAAATAAATTTTAAGTTATCTCATTTGACTTACACTTTCAACTCTTCTCTAGTATGAACTAAAGTGAGACATTATCGTTTTATTAGAAATGAAGTCATCTCTGTATATACTTGGCCCTTCAAGTTTCATAGTAGTGGTTCCACAATATTTTAAAGGTGAATTCTCTACATTTATACTTTTACAGATAAAAATGTACCCTAAACTGTTTCAGTAACTCACTCCAAATCACACCACCACCAGTTAGTAACTGGGCTGAAACCGGTATCAGGTCTGACATTTTTATTTTATGTGATGTAGTATATCAGGTTTTATTATAGACAATGATTCTGAGAACAGAGGTTTTGTATATTTACCATGTTTGGTTTGAAGTTGTTTATCTAAATGTACCAAGGTAACTTCTTTGATTGCTGTAACTTCTTATTTCTCCTTAAGGAACTATCATCATGATTAGATCTTGGGTCATATCAAAACTGCCCACAGCCTTTGTTAATTCAGCCTTGGGAGTTGGTGAAGGGCTTAGGAGATCTTGAGTCATGACTTGTTAGTTTAGGCTTGGTGGTGGATAGGGGGCTATGGAGTATAAATTCTGAGTAAGTTGTACTGTCAGGGAGTGATTTTTTTTTTTCAGGTGAACACACTGACTTGCTCCCTGATTCCATGGTATCAGATTAAACACCCATTTCTCCCAGTCTTCTGCATCTTGTGTCTGATTGACCTGAGGGAGAGAGCAGCTGGTTTGGTTTGTGAGGCCAAAACTGTTTAACATTAGCCATTTGACTATAAAAAAAAAAGACTCAATTTTTCTGAGACAGAGCTTCCTCACCTGTAAAACAGGGACGGCAATACCCAAATCTAATAGTCATGAGGATTTAATGAGATGAAGCATGCAAACACTTTGCATAATGGTTAGCACATTGCAATAACTCAACACAACTATTCTGTGACTCTTACTGTGGTTTCTGTGATTGGCGAGTGTAACATTTAAAGATAACATAGTTCCTCAGAATTCAGAATAAATTGCCATGATATTTAGATTAAAATTAATCTACAAGTAGTACATACTCATTTTGTTGTTATAACAATTTGTTCATTAATATAAACCAATCAATGAATATAAATTAAGACTTTTTGTCTGAGAGTCATCTGTTTTCTCATTCTTTAACAGCCTAATGCCTTTATCTCCAAACTCAGGAAAACATTTTTCAAAGTCTTACTATTTATTGTCAAAGAAATTAGATGAATGTGTGTTTAGAGATTAGTATAAAGCTATTCCAGCTAGTCAAGAGGGAAAAAAATCAAATCGTATATCATAAATAGTATTACATAAATAACATGTGCTGATGAGAAAGAATTATTTTAAAAACAGTGCTGAAATTCACATTAAATTTACATTATACTTTTGTTAAATAATAAATACTGACAAGTCAAGCTGACTTAATAAACAACTAACATAAAAATACATTTTATTTTTTTTTAATTTTATTTTAAAGATGTGGGGTATAATTCAGGGATAGGGATACAAACGTTGATTATGCAGGTACCCTTGTTGATGAGATATGCCCCTCCCTCCCCTAGAGTTTCCCTCAACTGCCAACCCCACCTCCCGGCAATTTCACACTACTACCAATCTATTTCCTACAGTATTATGATAATTGTTCAAGGTCCACTTATGAGTATTCTGTTCTTTGTTTCTGTGATAGATCATTGAGTATAATCAATTTTCAATATACTTCCCTCATTGTTCCATGCTGTTTTCTATTCTCCAGAAAGAATCTACAGTGATCTCTTAAAGTATATATTACTTTATTGGACTTCCTACTTGAAACCCTCTGATGGCTTCACTTATCAAGTGAAAGAAGGCCCATTCTTCTTTTGGCCTAGGAAGTGCTACATGATCTGGTTCTTGCTTCGTTCTTATTTTTTCTCCTTCCATCTTCTTTCTTGCTTGCTCTGCCACTGTCACAATGGTTTTCTTAATAATCCTTGAACATGTCCAGCTCATTTCAAATTTAAGATCTTTCACTGAGTGCCTTTCCTTACATTACTAACTTCTCATTTGACTCATTACTTAAGTTTCTTTTCAAAAGTCTCATAGTCCTCCAGAGAACTTGCCTGATCACCCTCTGGCCTCTCATTCTGTCTGCATAATACTTCCCAATACACCCAAGTATATGGAGCAGGGGGGACCCGAGAATGGAATTTATTTATTAAAAATTGTTTATTTTTTCTTACGTGTTTAAACTTCAGTCACCTTCAATGTAGTCTTCATTGAATGATGCCATACACCTGTGAAGATGCTTTTTCCACTGCTCAAAACAGTTTTTGAACTGGTCAATTTGATGTCTTTCATTGTTTCTGCCATTTTTTCTTTCACCTCTTCCACACTGACAAAACGTTTCCCTTTGAATATTTTTTTTCATGCAGAAAAACAAAAACAAAAAAATGTCACTGGGGGCGAGATCAGGTGAATAGGGAGGCACAGGGGTCATGCTGTTTTTGACCAAAAACTGCTGAACACTCATCTCAGTGTGGGCAAGTGCACTTGTAAATCACCTATCATGAAGTGGACAGATGTGTTGAAAGAATCTCCAGAAACAAAATTCACTGAAGCTGAACGTAGCCTCTCACAACAAGCTCCCACAATGATGTCAGTGAGTTCCTAGAACAACTACCTAGCAAGAGGCCCTCAAAAAGATAGCTCCATTTTTTGGGTGGGGCACCCCCTCATATTTGAATTAGAGTACCGAGTGTGATAAACAGTACAATACAATCAGGAAGCAGTTGTTTTCTCCATTTCTGCCTAAACATGTTCTTTATAGTACTTCCCTTGTTGATGGCATCTTAGGTATGATCTATAACTATTTGGTCACTTCCAGGTGGTATTTCTATAATTACCATCCTTAATTCCATGTTCTCTGTTCTATTATTTTGGCACTCCTATTGAGCTATCATAAATTTTTGGTATCTACTATCCATAGTATTTTCAGGTCATCAATTTTAACTTCATCTACAACCATTCTTTTATTTAACCTATCCATCAATTTTTCTGACATATATGTACATTTGTATCTTTATCTACTCTGTGTGTCTATTTATCTAAATCCAACATATATATGTGTGTGTATAGATGTGTGTGTGTATGTGTGTAGAGGGTGTGTGTGTGTGTGTAAAATCTCTAATGGATCCTAATGGCAATTTGCTTTTGTTTTATACTTTATTGGACTTCCTATTTAAAACCCTCTGATGGCTTCACTTATTAAGTGAAAGAAGACCCATTCTTCTTTTGGCCTAGGAAGTGCTACATGATCTGGTTCTTGCTTCGTTCTTATTTCTTCTCCTTCCTTCCATCTTCTTCCTTGCTTAATTAACTTTAATTAATCATACTTGTTTTAATGTCTTCTTCTTATTGCTTTAGTACTATTATTTTCTTGGGTGTATTTTGGTTTGTTATGTAATTATATGGTCTCCACACTTTTCAGATAATATGGAATCTTTGACTGTGAGCTTATCTTTTCATTCACAATTCCTTAAAAACTTCTTGCTGCTTCTTTCTGTGGAGTCCACCTAAGTGAGAGGGAAAGAAATTACTTCCAGAGTTCATGTTCCTCACTTTTTCAATAAGATGAGAAATTGATGGGATAATGACTTTGCATCTGGTCTTTATCTTCTCTCAGCTTTGACTGGTTTGGACTTTTAACTAGGTGGTCCATATCAGTTGTCTCTCCCTCACCCCCAGCTTCTACCACCTCTAGTTAGAGATTTTATTGTGATTGATCTCACTTTATTTGGCATTCTCTTCCACGTGTTTGCAACCTGTCTTGAGATTTCCCTCTTAGTTTGAATCTCATGTTCTTTAACACTATTACATTATGAGTATAGTATTAAGAACCCATGTAGTGTAACGAACTCATGTTTATTTGGGGTAGATAAGGAAAATAAAATATTGTTGATTAGATAATTTAGCCTGAGCTTCACAGATGCCTGAGTCAGAAATAATACATCAATGATTCTTCAGACTGAGAAAATACAAGACTCTTGTTTGTAAAAGAGTTTGTTATAGCAACGTCAATGCATGTGGGACTTGTTCCCTACTTCCTGAAGTACATATAATACAAGGTTTTGTGTTAGACATTCAGTGTTTACTGGATGTCTATTCTGGTCAGAATACTGTCATACTTAAAAAGAAAATATCTCTTATCAGAAATTAATTTAGACCCAAAGAACATTGGGCATTTAAACAATTGGCTTAAGCAAATTCCTTATTTTTAAAAAAGTCAGTGTCTTTTTTTTCCCATTTACAATGGTTAATTTCAATCCCATCTTTATATGACCTGATGGAATAGATAATGATAATATTCAAAGAGAATATTTCTTAGGTTTTATTCAGGCAAAAGTTGACAGAACAGATTTAAGTAAACAGGAAGTTGTTTGACTGTTAACCTGATTATACTTTCAATAGGTCTTAACTTTAGAGACCACTGATCACTAAGTAGCAAATGTATCCTTGTAATGTTCCTTTAGGTTTTATTTAGGCAAAAGTTGACAGAACAGATTTAAGTAAATAGGAACTTGTTTGACTGTTAACCTGGTTATACTTTCAATAGGTCTTAACTTTAGAGACCACTGATCACTAAGTAGCTAATGTATCCTTGTAATTTTTAAAATTCTCTATCTTTCCCACGGGGAAATAGAAAGCTCAACTTGGTCCCCAGATTTTCAGTGCTTAACAAAGTTAATACAAGAACGACCTTCCCCACCCTTAGTGTCGTGTTTAAGATTCAAATTGGTGTAGGAGTTTCCACTGAAACTGTTAGGTTTTTTTTTTGGTTGTTGTTCATTGGATATGATTTTTGGCCTGGTTTTGATGTTACTCATTTGTTTTTGGATCAGTTTTTACCATGTGGCTGAGATTTTTTGTGTTGTGATAATTCTAAGTTGCAACACTGCTCTTCTGAAAAGTGGAACTGAATGGAAATTAAACCTTAAAAAACACTATGTCTGAGCAATGTTAAACATCTGCCTTGAGCTGACAAGGCAGGGAAGGACATTTCTTGTGAACCTAAGACCTGAGTTGATCTGGTTTTAAAATAAATACCGGCTTGAAAATGAAATCTTATTATGTAAATGCAGCTGTTATTTTAGTTTATAGCTAGAAGTACAAAAAATAATTTAAAACCCTAAGTTACCAAATAAGAGGATTTTTAACTTCTTACAGGGACGTATTAGGTTCAGCATAATGTTGACTTTTCCTGTTTAAATATTCTGTTTTGAATTAGCCTTTGGAAAAGTGGTGTTATCATTTTCCTTGAAAATTCTTAACTCTATCAGGCTGTCTTATTTAAAAATGGAAATTAATTACTGACATATAGTTGAAACCTTGCTTTTATATGAGAAGTTTGACTGAAAATATAAGTGCTGCATGCAATGGGTATTTATGTTCCAAAAATGAAGTTTCAACATAATTGTGAACCCTCTTCTGGTCATCCCTCTTACCCCTATGGAATGGAAAGTTGTTTGTGTTGCTAACACTATTCAATTTTTTTTTTTTTTGAGTTGGAGTCTCACTCTGTCACCCAGACTGGAGTGCAGTGGCCACTCCCGGCCACTGCAGCCTCGACCTGCTGGGCTCCGGCGATCCTTCCGCCCCAGCCTTCCGAGTAGCCGGAATTACAGGCGCGCGCTACCAC
>CAUYQG010214690.1:0-18332 GCA_963574415.1 Tarsius wallacei | reverse complement strand
ACCTAGGAGTAGAATTTCCACAAAATATAGTAATTCTGTGTTTCATTTCTTGAGGAACTGTTTTCCATTTTCCATTCCCACCAGCAATGCACAGAGCTCCACTTTCTCCATGCCCTCACCAAAACGTATTATTCTGTTTTGCTTTATTTTGATAATAATCATCCTAATGGGCATGAGATGGTACCACATTGTGGTTTTGATTTGCATTTCTCTAATGAATAATGATGCCGAGCATCCTTTCATGGGCTTACTGGGCATCTGTATACTTTTTATAGAGAAATGTCTATTCAAGTCTTTTGCCCATTGTTGAAGTGGGTTGCTTTTTTTGCGGTTGTTGGGGTTTTTAAAATATATATTCTGGATAGAATCCCTTGTCAGGCATATCATTTGCTAATATTTTCTCCCATCCCGTATGTTGTCTTTTTATATTCTTGATGGTGTCCTTCAAAGTGCAGAAGTTTTTGATTTTGATGAAGTCCAATTTATTTATTTTTCTTGAGTTGTCTGTGCTTTGGATGCCATATCCTATAAACCATTGCCAGATCCAGTGCAGATTTGCATTCATCCATGGCAAATCCAATGAAGACTTTCCTCTGAGAGGTTTATACCTTTAGCTCTTATGGTTAGGTCTTTGATCTGTTTTCAGTTGTCATATATGGTGTGAGGTAAGGGTCCAGCGACATTCTTTTGCACTTACATTCACTTTTTAAAAAACTGGAGATCCACTTGTCTCAGCGTCATCTGTTGAAGACTGCCCTTCCCCACACTGAATGGTCTTGGCACCCTTGTAGAAAAACAGTTGATCAGAGATGTGACCGCCCAGAATTCCTTTGAACACTGTCCCTTACCCTTCTCCTCCTGCCCCCACCTCAGCAACAGACTTCCCTGGGGGGCTAACAGCCTACATCTCTCAATCAGATTGTCACTGCTTCCGGGTGGCAGCCCTCAAAATCAAGGGCAGTATTTCAAGTCAGCGCGGATCAGCGTATGTCTTTATCTCTTCTTGCTCACCTGTTCCCATTCCCGTTTTCTTCCCATCAGCCACGCGGGGGCGAGGGGGTACTTGATGTTCTCACTGCAACTCTCAGTCGTTCATTCACCACACCTCTCCCCTCCACACACATGCATGTGTGCGCGCACGCGCACACACACACACACACACACACACACACACACACACACACAGCCTGAATATGTCATCAGTCATGGAATCCCCCGATCTTGCCTCTGATTTATTTCTTCATCTGTCTCCTCCCCTCCGCCTTCTCCACAGTAATCCAGGCTCTCATCCTTTGCCACCCCAAGCCCACCCCATTCCAGTCCGGCCTCCGCTATTCCCCAGAGTGATCCTGGAACATACAACGCTCACTTTGTCTCTGCTGCTTAGAGTTCTTCAAAGACGCCCCATTTCTAGGAATATGGTTTATCACCCCAACCCCATCCCCCCACCCGCACAAACATGGCTTTAGAGACACTGAAATGGCCATGGGTCCCTGAGTAACCCATGTTTATTTTCATGCTCGTCCTTCCCACGTTACCTGCCCCTTGTCAGGACAGGCCTCACTCCATCCAATAGCACCTCCTTTGTGACAAGTTCTGGACTGTCCCCAAGACCACCCATGAGGCAGAACCAGCTGTTTCTTCGTGTGTGTGGTGCCTCCTTGAGGCATATTAGTCATATCAACAACAGCGGCATAACCAGCCCTGCTGCTGCCATCTCAAATCCCTCCACCATCATCGACTGTGTCCTCTCAGGTCCTCACGCAACAGGGACGGCCCTGGAACGTGTGTCCTAGCAGACCACGCTCATGTGTTCTCTTTTCCATTTCTTCCCCTAGACAGTGAGAGGTCTGGGGACAGGGACTGTCCTCTCCTCACCTTTGCAGCCCCCGCACAGCACGTAGCACCCAATGGGTGCTGGTAAATATTTGCTAAATAAAGGAATGAGTGACTTCAAGCTCCGACTCTAAAGTTTTGCAGCTCTTGGAAAATTCCACAGTGTAGACAGCTGCTCCTGTCCTCTGTGCAATTAGGCAGTTTATCAATCCAAAGGCTGGCATCAGATTTGCTGAGCCAAACTCGGTCCTCGGGCTTTTTCCCAGAGCATCCCTCCACTCAAGTGGAAGCCTCATTGTCCTGATACGGGCTTCTGCCAGGGAGTGGGGGTGCGAGGGGGGAAGACTCCATATGGCCCTACCACTCATAATGCTATTTTAAAAGCAAATTCAGAAGCAATGGTGATGTTTTTCTCCCTTGAGAATGAGACGACTCCTTTGAAATAATAAGGCTAAAAAAGAAACGGAAAACCTCATACTGTTTTTCCTTTCAGCTGAATGGAAAAAAAAAAAATCCCCAGTCTCCCAGTTCCAGCTGGCAGACCGCTGGACTCTCGGCTTCCAAGAAGGAGAGCAGAAAGATCAGGCCTTAGCAGCTGAGAACTTATTTTTGGCTGAGCAGCTGGTAGAGGAATTGCTGGCAGCAGGCAGCATCTTCCCAGCACAGGGTTGGGGGCACTGCTACTGTCTGAGCAGAACCCCCGTCCAGGTTCGGGCACCCTGCTTTTATGCTGGCATTGTTGAGCCTGTCCCAGGGCTGAGGCTACCCCAGTGGTCAAGCCTTCTGAGGGACCTCTAAGGGGAAAGGGTGCTGACATACCAAAATGGAAGCTGCAGAAGGACTTCACCGCTGACCTCAGGGAAAGTCCCTTTCGACAAAGGACAGAAGGACTGCTCCGGCCTGTTCTAAAGCTAAGACTAGGACCAGAGGGTGGACTTACATAAGGCAGAATCTAGCCTTTTCCTGCTGAAGAGAAACTTTTCCTAAATTAGAGGTTGCTGATCATGGATGGCTTGCCCCAGAATTGTTCAAATAGGAGTTTTATAAGAGGCTTCCTCTGCATTAAAAGAAGTTGGCAGCCGGGTCCATGGCTCAGCCTGTAATCCGAGCCTTTTGGGAGACCGAGGTGAGTGGATGGCCTGAGCCCACAGGTTCAAGACCAGCTGGGGAAACTTGATGAGACCTCATTTCTACAATAAATAAAAAACGAGCCGGGCATGGTAGCGCATGCCCATAGTTCTGGCTCTTTGGAAGGCTGAGACGCACGCATCGCCAGAGTCCAGCAGTTCGATGCTGGGGTGGCTGTGAGCATGGCCTGCACTCTAGCCTGGGCAACAGAGTGAGACTCCAACTCAAAAAAAGAGAAAAAGTTGGCTTCTCAGCACAGGAAAGGCCACTGGAGGGTAGCCGGGAGTCGGTGGATGTTATCACTGCGGACTGTCAACTGGATAGTGGGCATCAAGCTTTTAATAGAATCCAAAGTGGATTTTTACACTAAATTACAAATTCGCCAGTCTGCTCTGATTAAAGCCACAGAGTAATTGCCAGTCTTCTTTACGGCTAGGCCAACATTCCCTTTTCTAATGTTGCTGTTACAGCCCAAGTTTCAAGTCAACACGAGAGAGAATGGGGTCTCCACCCACTTCTGCTCTGCAGCAAGCTGTTATAACGGGCTCACTGCTTTACTTCTTCTTTCTTTTTTTGGTAACGTAGAACGACAGGAATAAAAAGTCCTAACGACTCAGAGAAAACAGAATGTTCTTCAAAGAAAGCTCCAATCCAGATATTCAGTACTCCAAAAACATCTTCCTGTTCATTGTGGAATAGTTTCAAATGAAAATCGGAAGCAAGAGAACACGAATCAGGTAGAAGACAAAATTAGTTTCACTTGCACAAACCCTAATTTGAGCACAGAGGTCTCCCGTTCCGTGCCAGACCCTCCATGAGCTACCATCATGGGTAAAGACACCTGGAAGATATAGCCCCTGCCTTCCAGGGATGTCTGAGAAGCACCCTGAAGCTGGCTCAGCGAGCACTCCCAGGAAAGGGCACAGGTTCCACGTGGCTTGTACCCCACAGCTCTCCTCATGCTGGGCTTCTTCCTCCAGCAGGGCCCTGTCCAGCCCCAAGGAGACAACAGGCTTGTCCTCTGGCACTTTCGCTTCCAATGAGTTCCATCCAAGCTCATGCAAAGTCCCGGGGTCAACATTAGGGCCTTTGAGGAGGAGGATTCAACGGAGAAGCTGACATGTTTGCCCACTTGTTTGCTGACGCCTCCACCTTATTCCACAAGCATTATCAATGGCTTACAAAAAGAGAACAGGACCAGGGAATACAAGAGCAGGGCAAACTGGGAGACAAACGTGGGACGCACACTTGGGGGCCACAGAGTCCTTCAGAGTTGCTAAAATAGAAGCACAAATGTGACTGCACAGATGAAGAGGACACGGTCTCCAAGCTGTCTGGGGATGGAGAACCACCCTTACGCGGGTTCCCAGAGTACAAAAACCTAGAGCCTAGCATATGGCAATGCTCTGCACGTTCACTGTTTGGATGCCAGCCAATGGCATTGACATCCAAGAGGTCATGGCACAGAGCACAGACGTCAAACTGTGTGATTCTGGCTGGGAGGCTCAAGGGAAGGGTTACTCAAGAGAGCTCGTATAAGTTGGGATACTTTGACGGGGAGATTGCCCAGTGTCCCCAAGCCACGAATCACTGCTGTCATCTCCACGGGAAGTCATACACCTGGCTTGGACAAGTTCATTCATTTAACAAGCTTGAGGTTCCAAATGAAGGTATGGCCTTAGGAGAGGAAAAACAAAAACAGAAGAGAAGGTGGTAGGAACACTTCCAAAGGCAGCTCCTTTGGGTAAAGAGACAAAGTCATTCAACAGTCAAAAACATGTCATCCTTCTAGAAAGTTCTGATCCAGAAATTGTCTTCTACCTACAGCAGAAGTCCTTACACACTAAAGAAACCTAAAATGATCTGTAATCATTCCTTGAACAGCCAGGACCTGCCGTCAGGAGACCACAGTGCGAGTTTTCAGCGCCCCATCTTCAAAAATCCATTTTCAATCTCATTTTTGGTCTAATATTTCTCTGGTTTCCTTCCCGGTAGAATTGTCCTTTAACGATATTGCATCTTATTGCACCGAAGTCTCAAATATAGGAAAACGAGAAGCGACTGAAATGTGACATCTCCCTCCATAGCGTTTGCCACTCAATGTGTAAATAAAGAAAGGAGCGGGGAGGAAATCCAAGGGGAAGGGATGGATGCATCTGAAGAACAGCGGCCCTGGCTGACCACAGGAGTGGCTTCTTGTCCAAAGACAGAGACTGTCAGTAACAGCAACGGCAGGAAGGTGGCCCCAGCAAGCCAGCCGGCACAAAATCCATCCTCATGAAGGCAGAGAAGGGGGTGTAAGGTCTGAGAGATGAAAAGTTGCCACAAAGGGCCCTAGCGGGAAGTAGGGGGGTGAGGAGGGAGCCTCCTTAGAGGTGGATGGTTCGGACAGAAACTGCCATGCCACGTGCGGACAGGACAATGCCTACTTGGAGCTGGACTCTACTTGGAGGGCCGTGCAAAGATGGACAGAAACCAGAATCTTTGTGAAATGCCATTTCTGATCATTTCGGCCTTCGTAGAGGAAGGGGGCTGTGTGCTTAGGAGTACCACTTTCTATTTTTATTCAAGATATGTTCCTCTGAGATCCACAGAACACGAGACATCTACAGCCTCAAGGACCTGAGTGTTTTCCAGGGGTGCAGGGCAGAAAGAAGCTGAAAAGCATTCTCAGAAGTCAGCAAATGCATTTCCACTGGACTTCAGGGAGGATTTCCAATTGTCTGGGGGCCGAAATGTAATTTCTATAGCCAGGATGAACCTAGGTCGGCAGACATTCTCAACAGTTCATTACAGTGCAGGAGCAGTGACCAAAACCCTTCTCACTCTAAGCTGAGATGACACGCTCATGACGCCTCCTGGACGCCTGCAAGTTCCTCGAACGCTAGTGTCTGCCTTGGCTGCATCCACCTGGCCCCTGCTAGAAGGGTTTTTCTAAAATACATCATCGGCCATGCCATTCCCCTGCTCAAAAATATAGCTGAATGTTTCGTCCATATTTCGGCCTCAACCAAACTGTCCTGCCCTGATCCCTCCGCTCTCCACCTGCTTTCTACACACATCCTGTGGGTCTGCCCCAATGAGCATGTGTCCTTGGAATCACGCTTCTTTGGGTTATCCCTCCTCCCTGGAATGCATCCCCGCTCCCTTACCTGCTGTGGCCCTTTGCAAATATGTATGTGCACGCATGTACACACACTTCCACTGCTTGTTAAAAACCCTACTCACCGTTCCTTTTGAAAATTTTTATTTTTTGTAAAGACAGGGTCTCACTATGTTGCCCAGGTTGGTCTTGAACTCATAGCCGCACGCTATCCTTCTGCCTCCATCTCCCAGTGTTCTGGGATTACAGATTTGTGCCACCGTGCCTGACCTTCCTCATTTTTCATGGCACGCCTAAATAGGACTATCTTCCGGAAGGCCTTCCCAACCCCTCCCAAGCTCCCACCCCAAAGCCAGAATCCAGCCCCCTCTGCATGTTCCTAAATGATCCTGAGCTCAGCTCTTGTGTTCCACTTACCACGTGGTTCCAGGTGGCTGTGTGTGTATCGGCTTCTGCGACTTCACTATAAGTCAACTTGAGGGCAGAGACTGAGCTGAAATCGTTCTTATGGGTCCCCCACCCTCTCACATACCCCAGTGCCCAAGGCAGGAGGCAGCGGGCACGACGGCATCTTTTTGTCTAGAACACAAGCCCGTTTTCACTAAAAGCCAAGAAATCCCTCTCGGCTGTGCAGCAGGATTTGCTGTCACAACTTTGGATTCAAGTCTTGAACGCTTCGTGATGGAAAATTCGATGGAAGAAGACTGCAGTAGGAGGTGCCCAGGGTAAAGGCTCAGTCCACGTGCACATTAATTGAACTGAAAATAGAATTGTAGGTCACTGGTTTGCAATCCACATGCATAAACAACATTGAAAGGCGTCTGGATTCAATGCAAACAGTCATCACAATATTAGAGAGAAGTCGGACAGGCCAACTCCTATTGGTGCCTCCTGTGTCTTGCTAACCAAAGTGTTCAGAAAGTAACTGATAAAATTTGCTGGAGCGGGGCTCAGAGGGCTTGTGCACCCAGCCCGGCGGAGGCCTGCCTGAAGTCCGCGCTCTTAGCTGCTGTGTGACTGCAGGTAAGTTCCACAGCCTTTCTGAGCCTTGGCTTCCCCACCTGTGACATGGATGTGAGAATTCTGTCAATCTGACGGAGCAGCTCAGAGAATCCACTGAGATGATATATAGGAAAGGGTTTTCAGAACTAAAAATGAGCTAGTCAAATGAGGAAAGGTATGTAATTGTTGTGTAAATCGTACCTTGATAAGCAGATTTTTGTTGTTAATACAATGTTAATCCCCTTTGTCAGACTTTGTAAATAAAGATAGGGTGGGAAAGGCAGGAAGCTCTATTTATGGCTTAGAAGGGTCTGGCACTCTGGGGCAGCTTCTTTGAAAACATAACTATTATCTTTGGGAGGCTGGGTTCTGGCTGCCAAGAGTACAACTGCATGGTGTTAACTTTGGTTTGTCTACAGTGAAAACACTGACCGGCCCCTTTGGGTTTTAGAAAGATCAATGAGAAAACTCCTCATGATGAGGAAGATGAAGAGCCTGATAAAACATTTAGAAGTTGTTATAACATCCAAGAGGTAGATGCCACCTAGCCCATAGCTCCTATCAGCTCGCTAGAAACCCAATGCTGACACTAGTCGTGTTGTTTAGGGTCTCTCCCATCTGCCGCCTACTTTGCTACAGATCTCAGAATGCTGACACTACACGAGGCCTGGGGGCTGGCCGTGTGGCTACCCATACAGCACGTGCCTGCAGATCACATGACCACACGTGGCATCTTCATGCTTACCCTGCACATGCAACATGCACAAAGCATGAACACTTCCACAACAAAGCGTTCAGGCTTGAATCCAAAGTGAATACAGCAAATCCTCCTGTATAGCCTGGAGGGATTTCTTGGCTTTTAGTGAAAAGGAGCTTGTGTTCTAGGCAAAAAGATGCCATCGTGGAGGGAATTGGCACTGTTATTCTGTGCCCAGCACAACGTCAACTGTGGTAGTGTCTGGGATCCATGAGAGCATGATCTTGTGACCGGTGTCTCGGTCACAAGGCACTAGTTGCAAAACTGTCTCAATTCAGGTCTGTGCCTGCCTACCTATCAACCGTACCTAACAATACCTGCGTGCTGACTACATGACTGGGGCCAAACCACCTTGCAGGTCGTAAACCTTTCAGGACATCTGTATGCTAACCAGTTCTGATTACTCGCAACTCCTGTGCTGTAATCAGATCCACAGAATACTTCTGGGCTAGCCATAGAACTACGTATCCTATGTTGTTCCGGCTGCCAGGGAGCTGTCTGGCTATAGTACCTAGGCACTGGTCACAAGACAGTGCTCACACGGTGCCCAGACACAACCACGGCATGCGCTGACCCTGTATCAGGCACAGAATGACTGTGCCCAATCCCTTCACGATGGCGTCTTTTTGTCTAGAACACAAGCCCATTTACCCCAAAAGCCAAGAAACCCCTCTCGGCTGTGCAGCGGGATTTGCTGTCATGACTTTGGATTCAAGTCTGAACGCTTCGTGATGGAAAATTTGATGGAAGAATCTTGCAGCAGAAGGTGCCCAGCCAATGACAAAGAAACAAGCAAACCACCTGGTGCCGTACTCACTCTGAAGGCAGACGAAGGGGCTGGTCTCTTCTCACACTGATCAGAAACGCTGGGGGCGGGAGAGGGGTGCTTTCTCTTTTTCTGTTCTCCTCACGGACTCCCTGTACTCATGGAGCAGCTGTGGGCAGGCGAGGTGGTTCTATTCTCACTGCATAACTCAGGGCTTACGAGCGGCAGACCATTTTTAAAAAGTATGGGAATGGGCCTCTGAGGTCAGTGAATTTGACCCTCCTAATATCCCTGATGAAAAAACTGAGGGACAAAGGGCAACGTGATGGCTTCAGCCACGCTGCTCATGAAAGGATGAAGGCTATTCACAGTGACATACTTAGCCACCAGATTAATTTTTAATTACAGAGTATGCTTTGCGACTGAGAGCATTTCCTGACAACCAAAAGAGCATCGTGGGCCAGATCCCGAGAGAGGGAGGAAGGAGGAAGTGAAAGCCTAACAAACGGCTCAGGACCAGAAGCAGGCTGGAGGCAAGGAGCAGGGGTGGGGGGGAGGACGGTGCTGGGCCTGGTGCCTGGCTCTGACACTGACCAGCCGTGGAGGCTCAGGGGAAGGGATCTTCCCTCTCTGGCTCTCTAACCTGAGCATGGAGGCAGTCAGCTTCTACAATCCCGTTTAGTCTTCACGATCTAGGCCCCGGCATTCAGGCTGCTCCAATTTCAGAGGGTCCCTGGTCTACGACTGGGGGGTGAGGGTCACCCAGAAGCCCAAACTTCACCCACATGCAGCCTACTTATGTAGTTCATCCTCGCGTGTGCCCAATATCTTTGCAATAAAATAAAACTTGATTTTTTAAAATGTCAGAGGGAAGACAGCTGTCTGGCACTCCAGTCAGTCCAGAGGATGCGCCTCTATGCCCCTTGCCTGATCCCGTGGATCCGTGGTCAGCGTTCATCATCACACAGAAAGCTCAGTCCTCAAGGTTTCCTTCCCTTCCCAGAGGTGAGCCTTCCATCAAGAAGCCAGCGGGGGAGGCTGAGACTCACCAAACCTTCTTGCTTTGTCTTCTGAGCACTCTAGGATCAGGCAGTGAGTCTTTTTAAATGTGAAAGTCTGAAAACTAAGCCCGAAATACTAACTTTTGGAAATCTGAGAAACGTTTGGTCTGGAAAATTTTTTGACACTTCTATGGGTCAGGAAACGGTCGCTGCGTGAACAGCACTGTGGCAAAGTGTCCCCGGGAAGTGAAACGCAGCATTTTAAAGACCACTGCCATCTGCTCCCTCACAATCCCATCTCCTCCTTCCAAGGGGACGAGTGAAGCCACGAACAAACAAGGACCTGAATTATTCTTCTTAGACCCAAAGACAGGGCAGCCTGGGACAGTGGGTGGCCGAGCTGTTAGGCAGGGTCATGGAGAAGAACGGACTTCTAACCTGGGCTCAGCCACGGGTAAGATGGCCAGGGTGTGACCTGGGAACCCACCCAGTGTCCTCATCCGTGTCACCTCACTGGTGGCTTTCTGTGGCCTCTGACAAATTCCCTCCGACTCATTTGTTTGATTTACTCATAGTAAAACGTACACAATTTTATCAATAAGTGATGAACACTATTTTCATAGAGTTTGAATGAAAGATAAGATTTGGGTCCAGTTGCCGAGAATGCCACAGATACCTACAACAGTCTACCGGGTCCCAGGCGGTACGTTTAATATCCCAGACACATTATATTGCCTTCCACCGTCCAGGGCCAGTTGGAAGAGTTCTACCCATTTGCAGATGAAGAAACTCGGACTTGCGTTGCCAGTGGTATCAGGTGTGCCAGGTGCAGTGCAGCCCCTGAAGCCCGTCTTCTGCAGCTGCAATAAATCTCTTTTCTTACTGGGTTCAGTTGGGGTGTGTTAGGGGTGATTTAAAGATGTAAAGAACTTAAAGGTTTGCATTAAAGTCAATGCAAAATGAGGTTAATTATTTTTATCCAAGTGTTCTTCCTGTAGAGTCAGAATATCGACAAATAAGTTGAGATCCGCTTCCCTCTCTTTTCGCTTTTTAAACCACAGGGCACGAGCTATGTTGGAGAACAAGTAGAATTCGCCTTTACAAATGCAGAGCACAATACCTTGTGTTGCTTTTAAAATGCAGGGTCATATCCTTATTTTGTCACCTTTAGAATTGAGTTAGTGCATGCCCCCTGCCCCAGAAGTGTCAAATGGGGTAACAACAGGTACAAAAACGATAAGGCAACTATGACTCCCTAGGCCAATGTGAAATCTCACTTTATTGTAGTAATTGTTACTTTGCTTTGATAAATCTCTAAGAAGTTCCCCAAATCATCGCGTGGCCCCAGGCAGCTGCAACAGTGATATGATTTAACTAGATGTTTTCATTTTGCTTCCTATAAAGTCGTATGTGCTCACGGGATGGCTTCCTATGCTGGGCGGGGAGGCAGACACGAGGTGGCTGGAAAACCGCCGGGTAAGTGCCAGCAGCCCTTGAAGAGGAGCTGATCGAGTAGACAGGTGACCACAGCGTCCAGCTGGGTCATCTAACCTGGATGCGCGAATTAACCAGATAATTGCCAGGCTGCCCATTCTGTACCAGGAAACACAAGGCCACCCGCACAAGGAGCCCTCCTCTCAGGGATCTCATTCCCCGCAGAAGCCCCTGTGCCCTCATGGCAGACCCTGTGCTGGCCTCAGGTGGACATGCTGTGGCATGGCCTGGAGCCCCAGGAACACAGAGGGAGGGTTCAGGTCTAACCGGGGATGGGGCAGAGGCGGCCGATCAACTGGGCCTGCAGATGGCAGGACAGTGTGAGCGGCACAGGGAGTGGGCACGGGTGGATCAGAACCAGAATCCCAGCACGGCTGGCCTGAGCTCAGCTCTGTGCACATGGTCTGCTCTGCGAAGAACCTCGGATTTCAGGCAACAGCGTGTGGTTGTGTGCAACGAGACCACGGATGTCTTCGGAAAAAAGACTTCTGGAGAAAAAAAAAGGCTTCTGAAAAAAGGCGCAGCACTGGGACATCAGGGAAGGTCAGGCCGGCAGCCGTGCCAGCACTGGAGAGGGGGGCAGGGTCCCCTCCGCCCCCTGGGGCAAGGGCAGAATGCAGGGCCTGTTCCCTAGTGGGGGGGGAGGGAGGGGAGGAAGAGGGAGAAAAAAGATGAGCCAGGAAGGAAATCTTGTCAGTGGTTCTCATAACATCCCCCCGTTTTTTAAGAATAATGTGATTACTGAAGCAGTAACAAGGAAGTTGCAGTTGGAGGGAGAACACAAACAATGACAAATTAATTTCACAGGGTGTTTAGAGCGTAGCAGCGACTTCGAAAAAATACTCTGGAGGGGACTGAGTACATTTCCTTAACCCTCACACTGTAAGGTACTGTCTTATCTCCTCTCACTCCGCCTCCAAAATAATCCACAATATTTCTTGTAGCAGTATTCCACTCCTCAATTCAGAGACTGCACCAGTGGTTCTCAACCCTGGCTACGCATTTCGCATCACCTGGGGAGCTTTAAAATATACCATGACAGGGTCCTTTTCCACAGAGAAATACTGGCTGGAGTGTCTGGGCTGGGGCCGAGGTGGGGGTGATCTTTTGAAGCTGATTCAACACCCTGCTGATGTTCTGAACCAGGGCCCTAGTTCCGTGGTTTTCAACTGGAGACAAGTGTCCTTCCACCAAAGGAACATTTGTGTAATGTCTGGGGGACATTTTTGGTGATCACAACTGGAGTGGGGGTTGGGGGAGGCACAGGGGAGGCACTGAGCTACTGGCAGCTGGTGGGTTAAGCCCAGGATGCTGCTAAATATCCTACAGAAGACAGAATGTGCCCCCCCCCGCCACCGGCGACAAGAACGATCTGGCCTCAAATGGCAAATGTTGTTGAGAAGTGCTGCTCTCATTAATTATGATACTAGCTCCACTTAAAAGAGGGGGTTGTATTGAGGGAAACTGCCAGGGAGGGAAGTGCACACCTCATCAGTAAGGGCACCTACATAATGAACATTTGTATACCGAACCCTGAATTGTACCCGGCATCTTAAAAAAAAAAAAAGAGGGAGTTGTATAGAGTGTGTTATTTGGAGCTTGAGGTAACGGAAAGAAGCCAGGGTTTGAATCCTGAGCTGGTTCTTTAGCCCCTTGAAGGCTTGGGTTGATCATCAGAAAAGCGGGCAATATAATGTCTCTGAGCTTGCAGGATTTTTTGAAACTACGGTCGGAGACCAGAATATGCCTCTCTGAAATATGCCTCTTTGGCATAAGGATTATTTTGAGCCGATTATTTTGAGAAACTGCAGACACAGGAGAAGCTCTGAAAATGGAGAAGTTACCCTTTGTGAGGAAAATTTACATCTATAAAGGACATCTCCACTTGTGAGGGTGTCACCTTCTCTGTACTGGGGAAAAAAGGGTGACTAAATCAAAGACTTATCAGTGGAGAAGGCGCTGACTTAAAACTGCATTCCAAACCTTACACTGATTTACCCTATTCTTCCTGGTCACCTTCCTGTACTTTGCCTCTCCCATCCCCTTCATCCTTCCTTTGTTTCAGTGGAAGGGACACTATTTAAGCCCAAATTCTAGCCACTTCTTTGAGTTACTCATCCTCGAGTTTTTCCCATGGATACATGAGATGCACATGCCAATAAATTTCTGTCTGCATTTCTTCTGTTTCAAGGGCCTCGGCAGAGAAGGTAGAATATATATATTTATACATTTTCCTCCCCTACACTACTATAATATTGGGGCTCAAAGAATGATACCCTAAAGTATGGTATTTGGCCTGCTAAGCACTTTTGAATTCAAGGAAATTGGAAGGCCCTGGAAGCCGCCTCAGAACCAAGGACTTTCTCACCTTCTTTCGCTTCTCCCTCTAAGTGCAGGGAGAGGCTCTCTCTGAAAGTTCCCTGATCTGACATAGGAAAACTTCTTTCCCCCAAATGCAATTGTCTTAAAACTCCTTCCCCAGGCATCTCATTAAATAACCAGGAGAGATGAACTGCAGGAGGAGAGAAAAGACTCGAAGTTGTCACCATGCCCAGACAGACTTTTGAGGGCAACTTTGAGAGATTACCTGTGAGACTGCATCTGCCTAATAAGATAGCCTTTGTTCACAGTGAATTTCTGCCCCTTACCGTCCCACAATTTGTCACCACCTTCCCAGAGCTCAGAGGAACTTTGTCCCAGGTCACTGTCTATTCTTTGGGCTCAATCATTTCCCCTGAAAACCATTTACTGCCCCCCTCAAAATTGCCTGCATTCCTTCACTTCCCTCTCCCCTATCTGAAGAGGGTACTTCAGCTTGACCATCTGGTCCTTCTTAGAGTCTATAGTTTGCATGGCTCCCGTGTACACGTGCCTGTTAATAAAGTTGTCTGCCGGCCGGGCTCGGTGGTTCAGCCTGTCGTCCCAGCACTCTGGGAGGCTGAGGCAAGTGGACTGCCTGAGCCTGCAGGTTCGAGACCAGCCCGGGCAACTTGGCGAGACCTCGTCGCTACAATAAATCAAAAAAATTAGCAGGTGTGGTAACATGAACCTGTCGTTCCAGCTACTTGGAAGGCCGAGGCGGAAGGATCGCTGGAGCCCAGCAGGTCGGCGCTGGGGCGGCTGTGAGCATGACTGCACTCCAGCCTGGGTGATGGAGTGAGACTCCAACTCAAAAACATAAACGAATGAAGCTGTATGCCTTTGCTTCTGTTCATCTATTTTCGGTTTATTTCAGCAGAATTGAACCTTCCGGATGAGGAAACAATTGCCTTTTCTCTTACGAAGACAACTACTCACACATTGGCTCTGATTCACCTGCTTTCTCCACCATCACAGAGCTTTTCAAGCAGAGACTTTTGGACACCTGCAGTGCTATTCGGGAGGTAGGGAAGGGTCAAACCTCAATGGCCTGTCGCCTGTCCCAGTGTGGTTGAGGATCCTCTGGCCTCACTGGTGAAAGTATGGGAGGACTGGGCAGACCAGCAGCAGCCTCCCTGGGAGCTTGTTAGAAATGCAGAAGCTCGGGCTGGGCACAGTGGCTCAGCCAGTCATCCGAGGCCTTTGGGAGGCCGAGGTAAGAGGATTTCCTGAGTCCACGGGTTCAAGACCAGCCCGAGCAACTTGACGACACCTCATCTCTACGATAAATCACAAAAACTAGTCGGGCACGGTGGCATGCGTTTTTAGTTCCAGATACTTGGAAGGTTGAGACGGAAGGATCGCTGGAGTCCAGCAGGTCAAGGCTGCGGTGGCCGGGAGCGTTTCACTGCACTCCAGCCTGGGAGACAGAGTGAGATTCCGACTCAAAAAAAAAAAAAAGAAAGAAAGAAAGAAAAGAGATGCCAAAGCTCAGGCCCCACCTCAGATTTGCTGATCTAGAATCTGTATTTTAACAAGACTAGCTGCGTCCACTGCCTCTGCCTACGGGGCTAATTTTTCCACACACCCTAAAGACTTTTTTCCCTCAATAATCAACTCTGAAGAAGAGTCTCCTCAAAAAGTTCAAATCCCATTTCTGACTGGAGGAGGGATGCAACACTCTTTAGGAACCTAAAGCCAGATGCATTCATTCCACACTTTTGGAATCAGAAGCCATCACCTGTGCGGGCTAAATTAGACCAGCGGGTTTTAAGGTGTGATCCCAGGTCATCGGCATCACCTGGAAACTTGTTAGACATGCACATTTTGGGGCGGCCCCAGTCCTGCTGAATCAGAAACTCTACTTGGGGCCCAGTCGCTGTGTCTCAGCAAGGGCAACCATTTCGGGTCCCCACCCACTGTGGGAACTTTCCTGGCCTCTCAATCAATCCTGCTTTCTAAACAAAACAAAACAAAACTTGGGGCCCAATAATTGTCTCAGCAAGTTCTCCAGGTGCTTGCAACACACACTGAAGTTTGAGAACCACTGGAGTCGACCATGAACAGCCTTTACAAATACGGATCTGAGGTCGGACTCGGTGGCTCAGCCTGTAATCCCGCGCCTTGGGAGGCTGAGATGAGCGGATTGCCTGAGCCTGCGGGTTCGAGACCCGCCCGGGCAACTTGGTGAGACCTCGTCTCTACAATAAATCAAAAATTAGCCGGGTGTGGTAGTGCGCGCCTGTAGTTTTGGTTACTTGGAAGGCTGAGTTAGAAGGATCGCCAGAGCCCAGCAGGTCAAGGCTGTGGTGGCCGGGAGCGGCCACTGCCCTCCAGTCTGGGCGACAGAGTGAGACTCCAACTCAAAAACAAACAAACAAACCAAAAAAAAAAAAAAAAACCAGATTTGAAGGTTCATGGCGTTTGACCTCATCCTAAAGAAATACCCAATCCCACTGTTGGGCAGCTTTGTCAAGGAGGCGCTAGTGAACATCATCATTCAAAAGCCTTTTCTTCCCTCTTCCTTCAGGTATATCCGTTCATCATCTCCACCCTCATTCCTTAGATGCCTCCAATATCTTCCTAAAGTCCGGTCAGAGAAAACTGATGTGAATATAACATGGGACAGTGAAAAAAATCCTGGAATCAAACCTTAAGTTCCAACGTCTCTTCCATTTGGTCACAGGACTGTGGGGAGTCATTTCACCTCTCTGAGTTCCAGCTTCCATTTGTAAGCCAGAAACAATAATACTTATCTCACAGAACTACATGATAATGAGCTAAAACTCAATATATATTCATTTAGAATTCTTTTTAACAAGTAGACAGAGATACACAGATACTTGAATATCCCCTATGTCCTGAAATTTTAAGAGGGATTGGCATGAGACTGTCCACTCACGTCCCCTGCCGTGAAATAGCCACAGATAGGTCCTAATGAATGAGTTATGACAAAGGAAGGATCACCATCTCTCAAAAGCCACCCCTTCCTCTTCTGGTGACTGCAGTCTAGTACTGTCCTTCTCTGTCCCTGTGTGCTCTTTGTCATCTCCGCGTGTCACCTCCTCTTCTTTCACTCTCTCCACAACTATTGCTGTTCTGTCCCTCTCCTGCTTTTATGGGACACCCCCTGGGTGAGTGACAACATTCACAATTCACTCCTATGGCCACAGAAACCACATAAACGCTAATGACTACTCCATGGGTAGCCCTCTACCTCTGACCCTGGCTTCAGACCCTGATTCTGGTGGCTCCTGGAGAGCTCCATCACCAGGACGTCAAATGGCACAGCCACCCCCACCAGGACGTCAAATGACACAGCCCCCCCCCCGCCAACTTCTGGGAGCCAGACTCCCCCTAATCTCCTTACAACCAAGTAATTTTTTAAAGCCACAAACCTGATCTTCTCACTCCTGCCCCTCTCATCCCAGTCATCAGGGTCAAACCCATCCTGTCCCATCTCTCAGCCCTGTCTCCTGCCGCACACTGGGGACAGGTCTCCACCTGCCATGTGCCGCCGGCCGTTCTGGCAAAGTCTCTCTTTGACCAAACTCCAGTCAGGGTCCTCTGAACTCGCTTCTCAACCAGGCCCTGGTTCATCCCTGCATTATCCAAACTTGGTATTCTATTGGGTTCCCCATCTCCTGCCGCCACTCAGGAGATGTCTGAGCACTCTGGCCTACCTTGCAGGAATCCTGTGAGGCGGCTTTAGCCAGAATCCCTTTGACCCTTTGCGATTCTTCTTAGTAATTTCGAGCATTGCCCCTGACCCCACTTCTGGGATATAAACGCCCACCTGTCCTCGTCATATTCTAAGCTGAGCCGGAACTCTCGTCCCTACTACAAGACCCTCGTGTAGTTGCCCCCTTGAACAAAATCTTTCTGACCATTTTTATCAGGTATCATACATAATTTTATTTTTTCTGTAACAGTTCCGCAAATAGGACTCCAATGTAAGTCCTTTCACCTAGCACAGTGATTTTCATCCCAGGCTGTATTCTAGAAACACCAGGAACTTCTTGAAAAACCGACTCACAGGCCAGGCCCAAAGGCTCACACCTATAATCCCAGCACTTTGGGAGGCCAAGGAGTTTGAGACTGGCCGGGCAACATAACGAGAACTCCCCTCGACAAAAAATAGAAATGCAACCGTTTTGCACATTGATTTTGTACCTCAAGACTTTACCAAAGTTGTTTATCAGTGCGAAGAGGCGTTTGACGAACTCCCTAGGGTTTTCAAGGGTTAGGATCATGTCATCCGCAAAGAGGGATAGCCTGACTCTCTCTTTTCCTATTTGGATACCCCTGATTTCCTTCTCTTGCCTAACTGCTCTGGCTAGGGCTTCCAGCACTATGTTGAACGGGAAGAGTGAGAGCGGACACCTTTGCCTTGTTCCCATCCTCAGGGGGCATGCGTCCAGCTTCTGACCATTGAGCAAAATGCTGGCTGTGGGTTTATCATAGATGGCTCTTGCTGTTTCGAGGAATGTTCCCTCTATGCCTAGGTGTTCAAGGGTTTTTGTCAAGACGGGATGCTGGATTTTGGCAAATGCTCTTTCTGCACCTAATGAGAGTCATGTGGTTCTTGTTTTTACACCTGTTGACATACCAAATTACACTGATGGTTTTGTGCATGTTTAACCAGCCCCGAGTCCCAGAAGCGAAGCCCACCTGATCACGGTGGATGGTCCTTGAGATATGCTGCGGGATCCTGTTTGCTGGACTAAGTGGGCCCTGAACAATAATCACACGAACACAAGGGTGAGATCGCCGGTTGCGGGGTATTGCCGGGGGGGGGGGGGACACGTGACAACACAAAGGGTCCCAGGCCCACTACCAGGGGAAGGAGGGCCAGCCGGAAGCCCAAACTTCCCCTGCATGCAGCCG
>CAUYQG010214689.1:0-37729 GCA_963574415.1 Tarsius wallacei | reverse complement strand
AGGCTGAGGCGGAATGACTGCCAGAGCCCAGCAGGTTGACTCTTGAGTGGCCGTGAGCATGCCACTCTGTTTGCCTGGCTGACAGAGTGAAACTCCAACTCAAAAGAAAAAAAAAAGATTTGGGTTCCCTAAGCTTAGGGAGGTCAAGGTTATGGTGAACTGTGATTGTGCCACTCTGAAGCCTGGACAGACAGATGGAGACTCTGACTAAAAAAAAAAAAAAAGCATTTATCTTAGAGGCTTGTTTTGATGATTAAAATAAGATAATAGATGTAAAAATGCTTAGCCCAAATTTAATTATTATTGTTAAAAATAAGCATGATGCTATTCCACACCTACTGAGGTGTAGTGTGTGTGTTTTAGTCCCATTTTACAGAAGAAGAAACTGAGACTCAGAGGAGGCAGGGGACTAGCCCAAGACCACATGGAAAGTTAGAAGCAAGATGGGACATTAGAACCCATGCATCCTACTGCCTGGATTTAGTGAATGTCACCATTCAAGCTTCCATTGGTACCTGTATTCATTATCTATGTAATAAATCATTCCCAAATTAGTGGCTTAAAACAACACACAATTGTTATCCCACAGTTGCTATAGGTCAGGAATCTGGGAGTGGCTTACCTGAGTCCTCTGCTTCAGTGTATTTCACACAGCTGCCCTTGAGGTGTGGGCCCAGGGTCTGTGGTCTCATCTGGAAACTCAACTGGGGCGGGATCCACCCCCACACTCACTCACATGGTTATTGGCAAGTTTCAATCCCTTAAGGGTAGTTGCACTGAGGGCCTCAGTTCCTTGCTGGCTGTTGGCCAGAGGCTACCTCCAGTTCCTGGTCAGGTGGCTTTCTCCACCAAGGC
Organism: Tarsius wallacei; assembly: GCA_963574415.1. Lineage (NCBI taxonomy): Eukaryota > Metazoa > Chordata > Mammalia > Primates > Tarsiidae > Tarsius > Tarsius wallacei. The sequence goes on along the minus strand of CAUYQG010214689.1, from coordinate 36,874 downwards.
AGGCTCATGAGAAGAGCCAGGGAGGGAGGGTGTTGGCAAGATGGAAATCACAGGTGGGTGCAGTGGCTCAAGCCTGTAATCCCAGCATTATGGAAAGTGGAGGCAGGAGGATTTCCTGAGACCAGGGGTTCGAGACCAGCCTGGGCAACTTGGTGAGACCTCATCTCTACAATAAATTGAAAGATGAGCTGGGTGTGGTGGTACATGCCTGTAAGTTCCAGCTACTTGGAAGGCTAAGGCAAAAGGATTACCTGAGCCCAGCAGGTTGAGGCTGCTGTGGCCGTGAGTGTGCTGCTGTACTCCAGCCTGGGTGACAGAGTGAGACTCTGACTCAGAAAAAAAAAAAAAGGTGGAAATCCTAGTCTTTAATATCCTGATTTCAGAAGCAATGCCCATGGCTTCTGCTGTCTTCTAGTCATTAGAAGTGAGTCACCAGATCTAGTCCACTACGATACAGGGTGTGCATACCAGGGTGAGGGCATCGGGAACCACAGGGGAAGCTACCATGCCTGTTTTCCTTCCAGGCGTCCTCGTGACTCTGTGGATTATTGACCGCCTAGGCCGCAAGAAGACCATGGCCCTGTGCTTTGTCATCTTCTCCTTCTGCAGCCTCTTGCTGTTTATCTGTGTTGGAAGGTGGGTTATCTAGGACTGAGTCTCATGACCACACTGACCAAAAGATCCGGCTCATGGTCAGGGCCTCTGATGGGGGCAGGGGGCGGGCACCTTGGCCCCAGTTTCATTCTAATAATGTCAAACTTAGACATTTGACATCATCTCTCAAAGAGGTTATACATGTAGCTGTTAAATTTCTGTATAGTTTAAAACCGTTCATTTGTTCAGTGGAGACATTTCACGTAGACCCTGTTTCGGCATTTCTCTGTTTTTCCATCCACCAAGAGCCTCAAAATGTAGAAGTGGTCTGTGCCTCTCTTGACCTCTGAGAGGCCCCAGACCAAGCCCGATGAGGAACCTGTGGGCCACATTCTGGTCTGAGGAAGGTCAGGAGATGTAGCTTCCACCCTGAGATGTTAGTGTTCTGGGGCATTTATGGGGACAGTGGAACAGAGGATTGGGGATCAGGATCATCCTAAAAATACCAAATCATGGTTTACTTGCCCTCACCTCACTCAGCTGCCTTCTGGGTCCATTTCTGCCCCTGCAAGTTCCTGTCTGGGCTTTTGGTTATTTATATCACTTCCCCCAAAACTGGTCACCACAGATGTTTCCATCTCTTGGCCTGGTGCTTTGAAGAATGCTAACCTTATAAAAGCAGACCTTTAGAGATGGTACTGGGATATGTGTGCCAGTGTATCTGTATGAATGTGTGTTGGGTACAGGTGACGTTTGCTGGTTGCTGGGGTGTAAGTTCTGCCTGGGAAGATAGGACTTTTCTGGAACAAGGAGACAGAAAAAAATACCATCATCTGCTTTTTCCTCCCTCCCTAGAAATGTGCTCACTCTGTTACTCTTCATTGCAAGAGCGTTTATTTCTGGAGGCTTTCAAGCAGCTTATGTTTACACACCTGAGGTAGGAGGGGTGTCTGGAAGCAGCTGGGGCAGGGAGGGGGGACGCTTTGCTCCTAGAAACAGTTAAAAAGAAGTAGTCTACATAATGATGTAGGTGGGATTTTAAGATGCATTGCTGAATGAAAACAACAAGTTGCAGATGATATGTGTGGTATGATATCCTTTAACTTTTAAAAAATGCCATATATTTTCTTTTTAAATAATATTTCTTCTTATATGTATTAAAACTCACACTGAACAGTGAACTCTGGGCTGCAAAAGAGGATTTATTTTTTGCTCCTGTCCATTAGTCTTTATGTAAATGCTATGTATTTTCTATACGTATATATATATTTTTTAACATATCTGGAATAATACATTCCAAACTTCTAAATAGTGAGGTCCTATGGAAAGAATTTTCCTGGCAAAGGGAGTGAATCAAGAGAGAATTTAAGCATTTTGATTTCTTTTTTTTTTTTTTTTTGAGTCAGAGTTTTACTCTGTCGCCTAGGCTGGAGTGCAGTAGCACGCTCACGGCCACTGCAGCCTCTATCTGCTGTGCTCAGGCGATCCTTCTGCCTCAGCCTTCCAAGTAGCTGGAAGTATAAGCTTGTGCCACTATGCCACTAATTTTATAAATTATTGTAGAGGTGAGGTCTCACCATGTTACTCAGGCTGGTCTTGAACCCCTGAGCTCAGGCAATCCTCTTGCCTCCGCCTCCCAAAATGCGGGGATTACCGGTGTGAGCTACCACACCCGGCTACATTTTGATTTCTTATGAGGATAATATTTTCTATATTGTTTATGTAATTGAGTTAATTTAAAATGTCATATGTAAATATATACAGTATGCACTCGAAACATATTTGTTGAATGAGTGAATGAAGATATATGTACTATATATAAACACAGAAAAAACTCGGTCATACATGAAAATGTGATGAACCTCCGAGTGCTGGGATCATAAACATTTTTTCGTTTTTCCCTTAATGTTTTTAATCTTTGCAAACTTTCTGCACTGAGCACTGCAACTTGTTAGAGACATGCTAGCTACTGGAACGGTTAAGTCCCAGAGTGGAGTGTTTTGACACAATAGAAACTTCTCACTGATGAAAGGGTCCCCTATGGGTGTTCTAGGGTGGGGACAGCCCCACAGTGATTTGGGGACCCAAACTCCTTGCTTGGGTTGTTCTCACCCAGGGGACATTTGGCAATGTCCGGAAATGTTTTGGGGTGTCATAAGTGTAGGGGGAGGCAGAGGTGCTACTGGCTCCGAGTAGGTAGAGGCCACGACAAAGACTGACCCATCCAAAATGTCCGTGGTGCCCAGGTTGAGAAATCCTGCCATAGGCCCATGGAGCCTTCCTCCCAGCCAGCAGACAGGGAAGGGGAGTGCAGAAAACATGCCCCCTTCTTAATTACCTTGGCCTGGAAGATGTGGTCTCCTCTCACTTTGCCTAGGGAAGAATGAAGCACGTGGCCCCTACTGGGTCCAAACAGAAACTGTTAACGTTTCAGTCTCTCTCTTTATGAGATTCCTTGAAATCTCCTGACTCGTGTTTCAAGCTGAACTCACGAAAAGTGAAAGGTAGTGGCCAGGCACAGGGGCTCATGCCTGTCGTTTCAGCACTTTGTGAGGCCGAGGCAGGATTGCTTGAGGCCAGGAGTTTGAGACCAGCCTGAGCAACACAGCAAGACCCTGTCTATACAAAAGTTAAAAAATTAACCGGGCATGTGCCTGTAGTTCTAGCTACTGGAATACTGAGGTAAGAGGATTGCTTGAGTCTAAGACTTTGAGGCTACAGTGAGCTATGTTCACCCCATGCACTCTAGCCTAGACAACAGAGCAAGACTCTGTCTCAAAAAAAAATTTGTTTTTTAAATTTAATTAAAAAAAAGCAAAATGGAAGATGGAGCAGCACCTGGTTCTTGAACAGGGCAGCTCCTGATGGAGAAGGCTCTGGGACCCACCAGGGCAGAGGGGCCTCCCTTGCTGGATTCCTACTCACAACTCAGCATCGTGTCCTCTTCTCAGGTGAACTTCCCGTCCCCTTTGGGATGAGGATCCCTCTCCCTTAAGGGGGTCATCAGCACTTGAGGGATTTGCCCCGACTTCTGGCCTGCCCATGGGGTTGATCCCATTAGTCCTGAACTGCAGAGGGAGGAGGAACCTGCATTTTCCCAATCCTACATCTGGCCACTGTGTTTCAGGTCTACCCCACAGCGACGCGGGCGCTGGGCCTGGGAACCTGCAGTGGCATGGCAAGAGTGGGTGCTCTCATCACTCCGTTCATTGCCCAGGTGGGTGTCATCCCCCAAATGCTCGGGTGGGAAGTAGCGACAGAGCCCAGGGCATGGCATGCAGCTCCCACACGCTGACCTTCTGCAGAGCCTCTGCGCCTCGCCTTATCTTATCCCAATAACACACACAGTGGTAGAAGAAACATTGCTCGCAGATGAGAAAACGGGCTTGGGGCAAAGGGACATTCCCAAGGCCACACAGTTGGGATGCAGACAAGCCAGGAATCAGCCCAGGTCTTCCCATGGAGAAGACCACAGGGGTGCCAGATGACTGACCTAAAAAAACCATTGGATGAAAACAGGAGGCCGATGGGACTTAGTAGAAAACAGACATCCCATATCCTGCTTTTTGAGTTGGATAATTACATGTAATTGCAGAATTTTGCAGCTCTTCATGTGTCTTGAAGTATTTCATCTATTTTTAGGAATCTTATTGAGTCATTTTACTTCCTGAATAGCCAATATTTTTCTGTTTATATTACTTTTTATTGAGGTAAAAGTTATGTAATACAAAATTAACCATCTTTTTTTTTTTGAGTCGGAGTCTCACTCCATTGTCCAGGCTGGAGTGCAGTGGCACACTCACGGCCACCCCAGCGTCAACTTCCAGCGATCCTTCCACCTCAGCCTTCCAAGTAGCACACTACCACACCTGGCTAATTTTTGATTTATGGTAGAGACGAGGTCTCACCAAGTTGCCTGGGTTGGTCCCGAACCTGCAGGCTCAGGCAATCCGCTTGCCTCAGCTTCCCAAAGTGCTGGGATTACATGCTGAGCCACCAAGCCCAGCCTAAAATTAACCATCTTAGAGAGAACAATTCAGTGGCATTCAGCACATTCACAATGTTGTGCAGCCACCACTTCTATCTAGTTACAGAATGTTTTTATCACCCCCAAAATAAAGCGTCATATCGAGGGCCAGTTGTGGTGGCTCACTCCTGTAATCCCAGCACCTCGGGAGGCTGAGGCCGTAGGACTGATTGAGCCCAGGAGTTCAAGTCCAGCCTAAGCAACATAGTGAGAGCTCTTCTCTACAAAAAAATTTTAAAAAATTAACCAGGCATGATGGTGCGCACCTGTAGTCCCAGCTTCGTGGGAGGCTGAGACAGAAGGATTGCCTGAGCCTGGGAGGTTGAGGCTGCAGTGCGCCGTGATCGCGCCACTGCACTCCAGCCTGGGTGACAGAGTGAGATCCTTACTCTAAAATAATAAATAAGCCGGGCTCGGTGCCTCAGCCTGTAATCCCAGCACATTGGGAGGCTGAGGTGAGAGGATTGCCTGAGCCCACGGGTTCGAGACCCGCCTGGGCAACTTGGCGAGACTTCATCTCTACAGTAAATCAAAAAATCAGCCGGGTGTGGTAGCGCGTGCCTGTAATTCCGGCTACTCGGAAGGCTGAGGTGGAAGGATCACCGGAGGCCAGCAGGTCGAGGCTGCGGTGGCCAGGAGCGGCTACTGCACTCCAGTCTGGGCGACAGAGTGAGACTCCAACTCGAAAAAATAAAAAATAAAAAAATAAAAATAAATAAAATTAAATAATAAATAAAATTAAGTAAAAAATATCTCCCCATTGCCCCCTTCCTGAAGCCCCTGGCAGCCACCCATCTGTTTTCTGTCTCTATGGATTTGCTTTTTTTGGATATTTCAGATAAATGGAATTCAAATACATGTTTAGCCGAGTATTTTTGTTCTTCCTTTTTTGTGTTGGGTGCCCTTTATTGCATTTCTTGGCCATTGTGTGGCACTCCTGACAATCTAGCTTGAGCACTTACCGTGCGCCCGCGTGGTGCCAGGTGCTCCCAAGCATCCTGCCATTAGGAAGTGGCACTGCCCCGTGCCCATTCAGCAGATGAGGAAACAGGATTCGGCTCTGCCATGTGGTTCGCCTTATGCCTGAAGCTAGGAGGTTGGCACAGGCCCTGTTCCAGCAGAGAGCCTGGCTGCATGGAGTCCAGACTCGAGTCTCACAGACTGGAGTTCAAATCCCAGGCCCATCCTTATTACCTGTCTGAGTGTGGGTATGCTACATTTCGTCTTTGAGCCTCAGTTTTCCCCTCTGTGAGATGGGGATGGAGTACTTGGCTCTTAAATCATGGTGTGGAATGCTCACGAGAGGGCCTGGTATTATCAGCATTATTTGAAGCCAAGAAAGGTTGTCAGAAAGGATGCCCTCACCGACCTGTGTCTCCCTCCCCCAGGTGATGCTGGAGTCCTCTGTGTACCTGACCCTGGCAGTTTACAGCAGCTGCTGCCTGCTGGCCGCCCTGGCCTCCTGCTTTTTGCCCATCGAGACCAAAGGCCGAGGCCTGCAGGAGTCCAGCCACCGGGAGTGGGGCCAGGAGATGGTCGGCCGGGGGATGCACGGCGCGGGCGTCACCAGGTCAAACTCTGGATCTCAGGAATAGGAATGGATGGAGACTGAGCTGGTCTTTGAGGTTGTAGGGCTTGGGGGACTGGCAGAGCCCAGCAGGGGCACTGATCGTCACTGCCGACACCAAGAACTCACCCAGGAATACGACGTGGACCAACAGGGTTTTGTGTCTTGACTCTGCTCATATTCACTGAGTTCTGCCCAGGGATGGGGGGCATTGGCTCTGGGGGGTTCTCTGTATGTGTGGGGGAAGGTTTGTTCATAACCTGTGGATCTGCATGGGAAAACGATCCCATTAGGAGGATCCGGCGATGCCAGCAGTTGACAACCGGACACCACCCGGAGTCACCTGGTTACACCCTCAGTGACCGCAACCAAAAGAGTTCTGTAGATACCATCCAGGCCCCGGCCCGTGTGACACCTGCCATCCACCACCCGGACTTGTTCAGTAGGTTCCTCCCCCACCCCTGGCCCCAGGCTTTCTTCTGTGAAGTTGCAGGTGACGTAGTTGCAGGGCCCTGTTTAGCGACACCCGACTAGTGGAGACTGTGTCCGATGGACGGCATCTGAACTTGAGCCACGTGCCCCAGTCCTGCCCCCTCTGGAGTTGCTGTGGCTGGCTCTAGATGTGTACCTGGGGACAGCTGGGCTTGCACCCGGTGACAGCCTCAGAAAGCTGTTACCCCTGGGAACTGAGGACTGAGGCTGGAGGGAGGTGAGACTGAAGCCCAAAGCCAAAGCTGTTTCTCCTTCTAAAACAGCAAAGACCACACTGGGCTTCCTTCCTGGCCCCCTCCTCAGTCAGGTTGGATGGTGACGCCTGGGGAAAGGAAACCATTGACTCAGTGTCCAGAGTGTTGGGATTTGTGCATGGGTAGATGACTGAGTAGGCAGAGAACCTGGGTTCCCTGATGCATAGCCATCCTGTTGAGGGCAGTCTTGATCGCTGCACAAAGGCAGCCCTGGAGTCCCGGCCTTGAAGTGGAGAGGGGTTGTGGGGGGGCCCACATGTGTACATTTTCAGAGAAAGAGGCTCGAGGCCAAGTGGGTTTGGGGTTGGTCTCAGGGCGAAGGGCTAGAACAGACTCCACTCACTTCCCGAATTTGGTTCACATGAGCCTTTCTCCTCATGGTGAAGGTGGGAGACCCAGAGGAGGGAGGAAGTTGGCAGATCCCATCTGAGGGTAGGGAAGACCAACCCTTTGCTTGGAGTGGACATTGCAAGGAAGCCAAATGTGTACGTTCATCTCTTATTAAAACATGTCAGTGATGGACATTGCATGGGTCAAAGTTTGTTTGTTTGCCATAATGTCCCAGTGACAGTTCAGCTTAACGGTCTTGCTACCTTTGTTCACCCGAATTCATCTCAGTGCCTTAACATGATAGTCTCCTTTGCAGCATGGAGGGAAGTTGTACCACTGGCTGTCAACATCATGACTTTTAGTTTGTTGGAGACAATGCTTTCTTCTAACGGTGCGAGGGTCACAGTGGGGGACTTATTTAGGCTCAAGTCCTAGGTCAACTGCAAACAATCCTTTGTCCCCATGGGCTGTAGCCCCTTTGGCCCAGGCAGTCGGAGAGGAGGTGGCTTGGCAGATCTGACTTCTCTGACATCCACATTTCTTTGAACACGTGGCTGCAGCTCAAATGATTTCTGGACAGTTGAGCTCTCTTGGGTGACACCGAACTCTGGCCTGTCTCTTTTGCCTCCCAGCTGGTCAGTTGCTGCCAGGTGACCACGTCTGCTCCTTCACCCTCAAACAACCGGGTGGAGCTGGGAGCTGAGTGGAGGAGGAATGCTTGGTGGGCAGGAACATTTTCTGGGGACTGAGGCAAAGGGGCTCACAGTTAAGAGGTTTCTCTATGTGAGAAAATGAAAGCTAAAAACTCTGCCTTCTTTTTTATTTTTTTATTTTTAGTTGGAATCTCACTCTGTCACCCAGACTGCTGGGCTCAGGTGATCCTTCCACCTCAGCCTTCCAAGTAGCCGGAACTACAGACATGTGCCACCATGCCTGACTAATTTTTTTAAAAAATTTATTGTAGAGATGAGGGCTCACTAAGTTGCCCGGGCTGGTCTCGAACCCCAGGGCTCAGGCAATCCTCTCACCTCGGCTTCCCAAAGTGCTGGGATTATAGGCATGAGTCACTGCACCCGACCTAAACTCTGCCTTCTAAATAGCCTGCTCTCTTCAAAAAAACCCAGTACTATTGAGCTATCTGAGGGCTACCACAAAAGGCACCTGGCCTCTGAAGTATATGGGGCTTTAGCTGAAGACGTTTGTATCTAATTTTGTTTTGGATTTTTTCTGACTTGGAGTCTCACTCTGTTGCCCAGGTTGGAGTGCAGTGGCATGCTCGCAGCCACCCTAGCGTTGACCTGCTGGGCTCCGGCGATCCTTCCGCCTTAGCCTTCCAAGTAGCCAGAACTACAAGCGCACATTACCACTCCCAGCTAAGTTTTTGATTTATTGTAGAAACGAGGTCCAGCCAAGTTGCCCAGGCTGGTCTTGAACCTGTGGGCTCAGGTAATCCTTTTGCCTCCCAAAGTGTTGAGTTTACAGGTGTGAGCCACCATGCCTGGCAAGATCTCCTGATTTTCAAAACAGAAACCTGGATTTTTATGTGAAATCTCCAATTTCGAATGTGTTGGATCAAATATTCTTAAATGATGTGTGAGCCAAATACAACTCATCTGCAGTCCAGGTTTGATGGGCCATAAGTTTGTAGCCTCTGCAAGGTGAGCGCGATCTCATCAAGTGTAGCCTGGTATCACGAGGGAAGGGTGCATTGGCAGCTCCTGGGGCCCAAGGCAGCTTCCTGCTTGAGTGTGTGCCCCATGCTTCTGCCTCCCTCTGCAGCCTGACTTCCTTCTCTCCCCTCGTGGCTGCTGTGGGTGCAGAACCATGCACTGGGCCTCCGTGGCCTCATAACTCAGCTCGACACACACATATGACTCCAGTGCTCAGTGCCTCCCTTCTACATTTTCAGAAGAGGAAGGGAGGAATCCTCCCACCTCAGTTTAGCATTGGTCCCAGTCTTGGTTCAGTTAAGTTGCGTCAGGGAGGGATGGTCAAGAGGTACACGGTGGCATGGGCCTGCCCTTCAGGGTGGCACAGATAGTTGCTGGTACAGCAAGTCCCCTACATAGAAATGAGTTCTGTTCCAAAAGCATATTTGTTTTGTTTTGTTTTGAGTTGGAATCTCACTCTGTAGCCCAGGCTGGAGTGCAGTGGCTCGCTCCCGGCCACCGCAGCCTCGACCTGCTGGGCTCAGGAGATCCTTCCACCTCAGCCTTCCAAGTAGCTGGAACTACAGGCGCTAGCCACCACGCCTTGCTTATTTTTTGATTTATTGTAGAGACAGGGTCTCACCAAGTTGCCCAGGCTGGTCTCGAACCCCTGAGCTCAGGCAAACCTCTCGCCTTGGCCTCCCAAAGTGCTGGGGTTACAGGGTTGAGCCACCACACCCAGCCGGCCGAGAGTGCATTTGTAAGTCTAATTTGTTAGTAAGTCCAACAGAGTTAGCCTAGGTACCCAACTAACAGAATTGGCTATACCAGTTATATTACCACCGCTTTTACACTTGCTTCCGGACATCTGGGCTTGAAATAAAGGTACTGTATTACTGTAGTCTATGCAGTACTGTATAGTAAGGTACACAAAAGCACAATCACTTGTAGAAGATGCACACACGTGACAATGTATGCCAAACACGTGAACCAACTTACATGATTCAACATGCAAATGCATATTTGCATCTTTGAAAGTTTGCAATGTGAAGATTCATGTGTAGGGGACTAACTGTGTGTCTGGAATCCATAGCAACAAACACATAAACTCTGGAGTCTGTTAATCTTAACTCTCAACCTGGGCAACATAACAAGGCCCCATCTCTACAAAAAATGCACAAATGAGCAATGGTGGTACACACCCAAAGCCCCAGCTGCTCAGGAAACTGAGGTGGGAGGATTACTTGAGCCCAGGAGTCGGAGGTTGGAGGCTGCAGTGAGCTATGATTGCACCACCGCACTCCAGCCTGGGCAACACAGCAAGATCTTGTCTCCAAAAAAAAAAAAAAAAATCATGACTCTGTATTATGGATCATGTCATAACAACTGGTCATTATACACAAAGTCCAGCATATACCAGCCATGCATGATACTCAACACTGAGGGTGCAAAAAGGCACGAGATAGGCGCCTTACCTTACAGTGTAATGGGGGGAGCATGCATGAGCAGATCATTGTGATACAGTGTGACATGGCCGCTAAGGAAGGATGCAGAGCATGTCACAGGAGGCCCATGACTGCCAACCCTGAAGCTCAGAGAACCCTGAAGCACCTTCTGACTCTTCAAGGACTTAGAGGTTTCAGCCAGACTTCAGTCACTGGTGGCACTTTAGTGTGTATTCGAATATCCATATAAATCACATATACCCGCTCTTTTATTTATTTATTTTTTTTGAGATGGGGTATTGCTATGTTGCCCAGGCTGGTTTCAAACTCCTGGGCTCTAGTGATCCTCCTGCCTCAGCCTCCTGAGTAGCTGGGATTACAGGTGCATACTGCCACACCCAGCAATAACCATTCTCAGTTAATCAAGAGTATTTGATGATGAACCACTTCAAATGCCCCTACCCTCATCATGCCAGATAACTGAGTGCTTTCTAAATTCATCAATAAGAAGAAAATTCCACTCACAGTAGCATCAAAAAGATTAAAACACTTGAGAATAAATTAACAAGCAGAGTGCAAGACCTACAAACTACAAAAATTTGTTGGGAGAAATTAAAGAAGATCTAAATAAATGGGGAGACATTCCATATTCATGAATCAGAAGACTTACAATTGGTAAGCTGTCAATCCATACACCCCAAATTGACCTATAGATTCAGCACAATCTCCATCAAAATCTCAGCTGACTCTTGCAAAAACTGGCAAGCTGATTGAAAAATTCATACAGAAATGCAAAGGCCCCAGAATATCCTAAACAAAATAACACAAAATCTCAAAAAAGAGGAACAGACTGGACATGGTGGCTCATGCCTATAATACCACCACTTTGGGAGGCCAAGGTGAGAGGATTGCCTGAGCCTGAGGGTTTGAGATTCGCCTGGGCAACTTGGCAAGACCTCATCTCTACCGTAAATCAAAAAAATTAGCTGGGCGTGGTGGCATGTGCCTATAGTTCCAGCTACTTGGAAGGCTGAGGCAGAACGATCCCTGGAGCACAGCAGATCGAGGCTGCAGTAGCTGTGAGCATGCCACTGAACTCCAGCCTGGACAACAGTGAGACTGACTCAAAAAAAAAAGAAAAAGAAAAAAAGAAAAAGAGGAACAAAGAGGATTCAGACTTCCTGATTTTATTTTATTTTTTGAGTTGGAGTCTCACTCTGTCGCTCAGGCTAGAGAGCAGTGACACACTCACGGCCACCCTCATCCTTCCAAGTAGCCAGAACTACAGGTGCATGCTACCATGCCCGGCTAATTTTTAAATTTATTGTAGAGACAAGGTCTCACCAAATTGCCTGGGCTTGTTTCAAACCTGCAGACTCAGGCAATCCACTCACCTCAGGCTTCCAAAGTGCTGGGATTACAGGCTGAGCTACCAAGCCCAGCCAACACTTCCTGATTTTAAAATATACTATGAAGTGACAGTCATCAAGACAGTGTGGTAGTGGCACAAAGATAGATCTATAGATCAATAGAGTCCAAAAATGAACTCATACATTTATAATTTATTTTCAACAACAATGCCGAGATGATTCAATGAGGAAAGAAAATTCTTTTCTAAATTTATCAGGCTGATAAAAATTCACTGAAAATCTAGTTGCAGATCACTTTCAGGGAAGGATACAGGCAAAGTACAGCATGTCCTTGAATAATGTTTCATTCAGTGTCGTTTTGTTATAACATTGATGAGAAAAAAAAATTCTGTCCCCAGCCAGGGCCACTGTCTGCATGTTCTCTCTGTGTCTACATGGGCTTTCTCCGAGTACTCTGGTTTCTACATCCCCAAGATTTGCAGGTTAGGTTCATTGGCATGTCTACATGGTCCCAGTGAGACAGTGAGTGAGTGAGTGAGTGTGTGTGTGTGTGTGTGTGTGTGTGTGTTGGTGTGTGTGTGTGTGTACCCTGCAATGTGATGGCGTCCTGTCCAGGTAGTTTCCTTTCTGGCGCCCTGAGCTGCCAGGTTAGGCTCTAGCACCCTCAACCGTGAGCTGGAATTATTGGGTAAATAATTATCTTACTTATTTTTATGAATCTTTTTCTTAAATGTATGTAGAGCTCACATTAATTTCAATGTTTCATATTAGACATGCTTGGTCTTTACTTAGAAGTTTGATGACGTTTTTGTGGCCAGAAATATGTTATAGGAACTTACCTTGTGTGTATATCAATTAACCTACAGTAAGATTGGTTTCATCATATGTCATTTTGCTTAGAGTCTCAGTTTCCAGGCACCTACCAGTGATGTTAAGCGAGGACCTGCTGTATAGATAGTAACCAGTGCAAAATCTACATAACTACATGGGTCTCCAGGTCCACCCATGTTCCTTTTGTTCTGAATTTTAGGATGTGTTTCAAAGACGTTCTTACCATGTATAAAAAGAAGAGGAGGGTCACTTTGGGCCTGAATGTGGACTCTCCTGACCCCATACAGCGTTGTGAGTTCGCTGCATACTCAGTCTGCTGGAGTTCTTGTTGACAACTCACCTTGGCTGGTCCCTCTCCCTGGAGAATTTTAGGTTAGGTAAAGAAATAACTTTGCTCAAAAACGAAATGCCCCAAGAACCAAGAAGTGCCTTTGCCCCAGGAACCTTGTCAGAGTCCCCTGTCTTGGTGCAGATGTGGCTGTGAGGGGGAGGGAGCTAGTTCCTTTTCGGTTTTACAGAGGATTGAGGCCCAGCACCTCCCTGGCTTGGATCCAGTGTTGTGCAGTGGCTGAAAGGGAAGCGCCAGAATCTTATCGTTTCTGAGCCAGAATCTGCGTTCTATCCCTTCCCGGCAGTTGACGTCTGGCTGCCTCTCTGTGCCTCGGTCTTCTCACCTGTGACATGGGGTACATGCTACCTCAGGGGGGCATGTAGAGGATCAAAGGAGCAATGTGTGCAAGAAGTGACCACAGAACCTAGTTTGAATGCAGTGTTTTAGCTATAACCATCATTGTTGTTGCTGCTATGCTAGAAGTCTAACTGAGATCCTGGCTCCCTCACCCTCCTTAGCTCAGGCCTGAGGTCAGCGTCATGCAGATGCTTCATGGAGAGCCTATCATGAAATGGCATGGCATGGCGTGAGGCAGCCGAAACCGCTTCACAGCACATGGGGGCCGCTGGGCCAAGATGCGCGAAACTTCTTAGTCTCTAGCCTTTCCCCAAAACCAGGGAGATGAAAGAAAGTTCAACCTCAGAGGCTGAGGTGGGCAATTAGGGATGAAAATGGCAAGGGGCTCGTGGGGTCATTCAGGGCTTCCAAAAATATCTGGGGGCCTGTTTGTCCTCTCAGAGGGTGCCAGCCCAAAGACAAGGGAGATGGTAAATCTGTCCCCACCAAACAAGGAGTACATCTGGTGAGTTTCCTTCTTGCTGTGGTTTGAATGTCCCCTCCAAACCTTACGTTGAGTCAATCCACAATGTGGCAGCATTGAGGTGGTGCCTTTTTTTTTTTTTTAATTGGAGTCTCACTCTGTTGCCCAGACTGGACTGGCATGCGCCCGGCCACCGCAGCCTCGACCTGCTGGGCTCCGGCGATCCTTCCACCTCAGCCTTCCAAGTAGCTGGCACTACAGGTGCGCGCTAACACGCCCAGATAATTTTTTGATTTATTACAGAGATGAGGTCTTGCCAAGTTGCCCAGGTGGGTCCCGAACCTGTGGGCTCGGGTAATCCACTCATCTCAGCCTCCCAAAGCATTGGGATTACAGGCTGAGCCACCGAGCCCGGCAAGAGGTGGTGCCTTTAAGAGGCGATTGGGTTGGGAGGGCTCTGCTCTCATGAATGGATTAATCCACTGACAGATTAATGGATTATTAGGTAAATTGATTAATGGGGCATCATAGAGGGGGAATGGGTGGCTTTATAAGAAGAGAAAAAGATACAGAGACTCGAGCAAGCATGTTAGCACACTCAGCCCCCTCACCGTAAGATGCCCTGCGCCACTTTGGCACACCACAGAGTTCCTGCCTGCAAGAAGGTCCTCACTGGACGCTGCCCTTCAACTTTTCACTTCTTGGCTCTTTATCTGGAAGAAATGAATCCCTTTAATTGCAAAGTACCCAGGTTCAGGTACTCTGCTGTAAGCCACAGAAAATGGACTAAAACAGGCTGGGCATGGTGACTAGTACCTATAATCCCAGCACTTTGGAAGGCCGAGGTGGGAGGATTGCTTGAGCCCAGATGTTTGAGATCAGCCTGGGCAGCATAGCAAGACCTCATCTCTCAAAAAGTTAGTTGGATGTGGTGGCACGTGCCTGTGGTCCCAGCTACTCAGGAGGCTGAAGCAGAAGGATCGCCTGAGCCCAGGAGGTTGAAGCTGCAGTGAGCTGTGATGTGCCACTGCACTCTAGCCTGGGCGACAGAGTGAGACCCCCGCCTCAAAAAAAGAGTGGCCTGAAATATTTCTCTATGAAGGGGTGCTTTGTGGGATGACCCCTCCTGGGGCCCCTTCTGTGGTGCCTAGGGGCCACTCAGTGAACAGCTGATGCCATTTAGAACCCTGGATATGGAACAGACATCATGTGTTGCTGGCTCAATACCTCACCTCTTCTGCCACCTCTATGCCCTCGTTACACCTGTAACTTCCTACAGCAGAATCTATTACAATGTTTCCTCAGATGCATTCTATGGCGTTCCTCAGTGCTCTGGGCAGCGATTTCCCATGACCAGATAGGGTTAGGAAGCACTGAGTCAAACAGCATAAGTGAGTTGTCTTTGCTGCAGGACTTTTCAGAACCTTTAATATGTTAGCATGATTTACAATCAGGTTACTTAACCTCAATGTTCTGTGCCTGTAGCTGGCCTCTTTCACCTTCTAAGCTGTCCTTTCTTCTGAAGACTCAGGGGATAACAGTCCCCAGCGATAACAGTCCCCAGCAGCTCTTCATCATGTCAGACCAGAAAGGGCAGAGAGACCTCAGTGATCAGAGGGGGCCCTAGGTGGGGTGGAACTGTTCCAGGAATCGACCTTGTTGTTTTTCTCTCACCTCTCACTTCTTTGCAGAAAGATGCCGGTGGCGGGGGACGGGGGGGGGGAGGGGCGCGGTAATGGGTCAGCGATGGCCTACATAGGAGCACCACGTTGATTAGTTGGCAGAGGGGAGCAGGGATCCTGGTGGGGGAGGTGACAGTCGCTGAAGACTTCAGAGGTGGGATGGTGGCATCCTGGACACCTTCTTTTCTTCCAGGACACTCACAAAGAGCTTGGCCACCTCCAGGGCACAGCCCCAGTGGATGGTGAGCCCATAGCCTCCATGGCCATAGTTGTGGATGACCTAGGAGAGGGAAGAGAGGGGCGGTTGGACCTAAGAGGGGTGGGAGAAAGAGGAGAGGGAGCTTCTTTACCCTGAAAGGGGCTTCCTGAAGAGTCCTGGGCAAAGCCAGATACTACCTGAGCATTTCTCAGCACGCAGGTGGGCTGGAGAGGACCCCTGGAACGGCAGCGGGAGACAATGGGGCAGCCCCAAGATGGAAATCTGGGAAAGAGCCCTGGAGTCTAATTCAGACCATATCCCAGCCTTGCCCCCACCAGTGGTCTGATGTAGGCAAGTGGCTTCATCTCCCAGAGCCTCAGTTTCATCCTCTGAAGAATGGGAGGACTGTCCCTATTCCAAAGAGCTTTAGGGGACTTCAGTAAGGTCCTTTGTGCCATGGGCTTGCTGCAGTGTCCAGCACAAAGTAGATGTTCAGGCCTGGTGCAGTGGCTCACACTGGTAGTCCCAACCTTTTGGAAGACTGAGGTGGGAGGATTGCTTGAGTCCAGGAGTTCAAGACTAGCCTTGGCAACATAGGCTAGTTTCTATAAAAAGTAAAAAAAAATTAGCCAGGCACAGTGGCTTATTCCTGTAATCCCAGCACTTTGGGAGGCTGAGGTGGGAGGATCGCTTGAGCCCACAAGTTCGAGACCAGCCTGGGCAACATAGATTGCATCTCTACAAAAAAATAGAAAAACCAGCTGAGTGTGGTGGCGTGTATCTGTAGTCCCAGCTACTTGTTAGACTGGGGTGGAAGGGTCGCCTGAGCCCAGGAGGTCAAGGCTGCGGTGAGCCGTGATTGTGCCACTACACTCCAGCCCAGGTGACAAAATGAGGAGGCCCCAGCTCAAAAAAAAAAAGTAGATGTTCAATGAGTACCCACTCTCCTACTCAACCAGGGACTTCAGAAAAGCAAGGCAAGGCTGTCCCCTGTGTAAGCTTGAGCTGGTCCTTTGCCATCACTGATCTTCAGTCTTCCCAGGTACAGAGGAGGGGCTATTAGCCATACCTCCCCTGCTAGGGGGGGCCAGAGACCACACGAGATTGTTCCCTGAAAATGCCAGAACCATCTTAGGAGTCGAGGAGGGCATTGCTTTCCCTGCCAGGAGAGCATACCTCTGTGTTTGATGGTCCAACGTGAAGCTGTTCTCTCTCTAGCCGAATCTGGGGGCGTACTGGCCGGAAGCCAGTCCATTCACCAACAATCCTTGCATCCTGGAAAGAAAAGTACCAGTCACTCGTGTCTGGATTTTTTTTTTTTTTGCTACCATTTTTACGTGGTAAGAAGTTAGTTTTTAGAATCTCATTATCCCCTCCACCAGCACCAACATCATCACAATCATCTCTGTCAATCACCACTACCACCAACATCATCCTTATCAGCTACTGACATCCCTCTCACCATTATTACCACCTCACCACCCATTCTCTCAACTACCCTGTCTTCACCAACCACCACCTTCACCATCGCCACCGCCATCACATTATCAACAGTCACTACCTCCTCATCATCGTTATCACCATTCTCAGCATTTTCATCACCATCAACACCAACCGCCACTTCCACCCCCATCCTCATCATCATCACTACTGTCATCACCACTAGCAGGCCGACGTGAAAATGAAGATTTTTGCAACATATACATCCACTCCCTGCAAAAACAGACTAAATTGTTTGGGGATATCAGCTCAAGAGAAAGTAACTCTTAGCCATGGCCAGGTAGGTGCCATTAGTCCCTAGCAAGGACTTTCGGACACATTGTCAAATTCTGGTGTAGTCCACAGCCCCTTCCTGGAATTAATTTGCCCAATTATCCCAGTGGGGTGGTATCTTGCCATCCTCAAATGTCCTCCTGACAGAGCGGCCAGGATCCTGGTGTAGGGCACTGCGCTCTGTCCCCTCACTTACCTTCAGTGTGGGCTCCAGTCGGCAGCAGCCTTCCCAAATGGTGGTGTGATCCTGAATGTTGTTGATCTCACTCCAGTTTCCCAGCTGGAAGATGCCTCCAAGAGTAACTGTCTGGATCCTAGATAAATATGAGGTGGGCCAAGGATGAAGGAAAATGAAGCCTTTGTGACGCAGGAGAGTCATCACCAGGCTTACTAGTATCCCTGTCTCTACTAAATCACCATGACCATTGACACTGTCATCCCTGCTAACACCACCATTGTTACCACCTCAATTGCCATTGTCATCACCATCGCCACCAACCACCAACTCTTCCACCATCATTAACATTACTGTCAATACTGTCATCTCCATCAACGACATCATCTTCACGACCACCATGAGTTTATCATCACCATTAACCCCATTCACCATTTCACCACCACTATTAACATTGTCATTGCCGGGCACGGTTGCTCATGCCTGTAATCCCAGCACTTTGGAAGGTGGAGGCAAGAGGACTGCCTGAACCTAGGGGTTGGAGACCAGCCTGGGCAACTTGGCAAGACCTCATCTCTACAATAAATCAAGAAAGAAGCTGGGTGTGGTAGGCACATGCCTGTGGTTCCAGCTACTTGGAAGGCTGAGGTGGAAGAATCGCCTGAGCCCAGCAGGTCGAGGCTATAGTGGCTGTGAACATGCCACTGTACACCAGACTGAGCAACAGAGTGAGACCTCCAACTCAAAAAACAGAAAAAAAAAAAAGACATTTGCCATTGATATTGTCATCTCTACCACACCATTAACATCGCCATTGAGGCAGTCGGTACACCACATCATTAACATTCCTTTTGAGGTTGTCATCTCTGCCACACTGTTAAGACCACTGAAATTGTCATTTCCATCAGCACCAGCTACCATCCCCCATCCCAATCACCACTATCATCAACACCACACCACCCCCACTAACATCTCCACTCTGTCATCCTTATGTTAATCACCACACCCATCAATGTCTTCCCCATCCATGACAACACTATCTCTACTACCCCCATTCCGTTATCAGCAATATTGTCATTCCACCTCTGACACCCCCCTTTTCACTGTCAATATTATCCTCACCATCCACCCCATCTCCATTCCCACCCCCACTCCCATTATTGCCATTTGCACCACTTCTAGTGTCATCACCATCACATTGACTACCTTTGTCTCAGCAGCACACCACTGCTGTCATCCAAAAGAATATTCACGGCAGAGACCATTCAAGGCTGAGTCCTGCCTACTCAGGGATTTAATAGTTCAAACTCACTTAAAGTCATTGAAAGAGAACAACTGCGGGGACTAAGCAAGAGGCCTGAGACCGGCAGCAGGGTTGTAAAGATGGCATGGAGAGCCCCTCTTCTGCCCTAGAACAGTTGCATTTTACCCTGGGATGATATACGGGGACTTGTAGATGCCGCTCTCAGGGTCGTGGGTGACAATGAAGTGCTTCATCCAGGGAGCATCTACCTGTTGATTCAGGACAGGAAAGTCTTGTCAGGGTAGCTGAGTCAGTGGGCTCCCTCTGTGACCAGAGGTTCTGACCAGAGGAGCAAGGCTGATTCCTCAGACCTCTTACGACACCTATGGCCCAATTCTGCCCCCGACAGCTTGCCTCTTGCAGGAAGAGCCGCCCTCACTGAGAGCCCCCCTGCTCCCTGAAGCATTGCACATCCTCACCCTCATGTCCACAGAAAGCGGCTTTGGGAACACACATAGACACTCACACACCTGCACACCTAGGAATGCACGCATGAACACTCACACACGCACATGCCCATGCTCATGCCCACACATACATGCACACACACAGTGAGAGGCAGCATGGAACCATGGTTACAGGCCCAGGTTCTGAAACCCGGTTGCCTGGCTTCTGTCCCAATTCTGCCCCTTACTGCTGTGTGAACCTGTGCATGTTGCTTAACTTCTCTAGGCCTCAGTTTCTTCACCTGTAGGATGGCAATGATGATATCATAGTAACCGTCTCAAAGCGTTGGGGTAAGCATTAGATTAATTAACACACGTGAAAGGACATAACATGGAGTCAATATACCCAGTTAGCAGCCATTTTAACATTGCCGAAATCTCATGTTTTTCCAGCAGTTCACTTAACTTACCCTGTAATCACTAGCCAAGTACAGAGCTGGTTTCTCAGAGGGAGCTATTGATAACTGCTTTACGGTCCCCTCCCCAGCTTGTTACTAATTAGCTTTTCTATCCCAAGTACTTGCCTTCACCCATAAGACCCAAGTTAACCTATTCAGCCCTTCGTGACTGACGTGACACCCTACTACCATGGCCGCAATCATGTGACTAACCCACCCATCTGTATCACCTGATGTCAATTCCTGCAATCACCTGCTCCTTCGTGATGACACAGAGCAGACCACCACCCAAACACCTTAATGATCTTCCCTCATCACAGGGAAGGATTAAAAGGACTCACCCACGAGCAGGCATTTGCCACTGCCTTGCTAAGGTATGGTGTGGCTATGTGCTCTTTGAGCTATGGCCAGGCCATGTTTTCTTAAGCTTTGGCCTCCTCCCTACCTTGGGGAGGTAAATCTCCAATCTCTCTCTCTCTTTTTCTCTCTCCCTTTCTAATTTAGTTTTTAAATAAACTATATTTTCTAATCTAACTTCTGTGTGATTCTTTGCTTCTTTCTCATGACACCGAATTATACACCAGACACCCACACGCCGGTGGGCCTGACCTAACCTTCTGGAGGTCCCGCTGGGAGTGTGACCTAACAACATCAAAGTGCCTAGGTCCATGTCTACACTTAGGAAACACCCCATGAATGTTCACTGTTTTTGCTACAATCCAAGATCTGTAACTTCCATGTCGCTACGAGCCTACGCACACATACTTTGTTGTCAAGGAGTCCTGAAAGACAACACCAGGGATGGGCAGGGCAGATTTGCCCCTTCTTTCTTTCTTTCTTTCTTTCTTTCAACCAAATATTTATTGAGGAGTATAGTGAAAAGTTTACAGACCTTGGGATGTGCCAAAAGTTGGTTTAAAACTAAACCTCAATTCTCGCTAGCTGGGGAATTCCCTTAACCAATTCTGAGCCTAAGTTATAAATGAGGGTCAACATTACCTACCTTGGAGACCTGACAAAATGAGCAAATTAGCCAATGACTGCAAAGTGCAGACTGCACAGTGTACACTTGATACATATTTGGTAGAAAGAACCATAAACCAGGAGCCAGAAGTCATTTTCTGGTTCTTCCATTTTCTAGCTGTGACACTGGGCATGTCATTTCAAATGAGTTTCAACTTGCTCACTTAAAAATGGTAACATCTATGCATATCTCATAGGGTTGCTATGGAAAGATGCATATAAAGTGTCTAGTCCGTAAGCTGGCACTCTTCAGATGTAAGTCCTCTCTCTGATTTCTATTACACAACTTCTCAGATCCCCTCTCTGCCCTAGTGTGAGCCGTAGTGATCCTGATTACTCAACACAGTCTGCTCTCTCTCTCTCTCTGGGCCCTTGATTTTGTTACTGGGTTACCCAAGGTAAATGTGACCCAGTCACTGCCTGGGCCCCAAACTCTTGGCCATCTGGCCCTCTCTCATCCCTGGGCCTCTCACTGCCAAGCCCCATGGTTTGCTTCCCTCAAGGCTTTCTCTGCATGTCTGGAGCCAGGTCTTTGCCCTGTTCTTTCTCCAGTGTCACCTTCAACTCAGCACAATACAGTACCTGCCCATTGAGGTAGGAACTGCTTCTTTCTAGAGTTCTACGTTTTATGTTTGCCTCTACCTGGAGAGGCTCAGAGAGCATAAATTCCAAATTCTTGTGCAAAGGTATCGAGGTGGGAGTGTGCTTGAGTTTCAGAAACAATGAGGTAGAGTGGAAGAAGCAATGGGGAGAGTGGAGGGTGATAAGTTAGAGAGGTGGCATGGAGGCCAGGCTTTGTAGGGTTTTGTAGTGAAATTGGAGGGTTTTGAGCAGATAAGTGACAGGATCTAACTCATGTCTTGGAAATACGATGGCTGCTATGAGAAGAACAGGAGGCATGGAGGACAGAAATGAACATGGAGAAAACAGCAAGGAGGCTCTTGGGATTACCTTGATGAGAGATGATGGTGGCTTGCACCAAAGTGAAAGTGGCAAGGTGGAAAAAACGGTCAGATTCGGGATCTATTTAGAAAGCAAGACCAACAGGATCTTCAACTGAGAAGCAGAGGCAATCCAGGGAGTGGTTGACCTGGAAGGAAGAATGGAGACACCAGGCCTCCAGGGAGTGATCCTTTGTGTCCAGGCTCCACAACATACCTTCCCTAACACCCTGCTTTGTGCCTAGCAGTGTTACTGAGCATCTGGTGAAGCTACACCTTACACTGGCTTAGTGTCTCAAGTCAGGCTGTAAGACACAATTAGAGAATCTTTGAGAATCTTTTAAATTGGCCATGAAGTTGGAACCAATCACTGCTTTCTTGAGTTGAGCCTGATGTGAAGCTGTTAGGAGCCATGTTATGTGAAAACAGAATTATCATTAAGCATGTCCACTCTACTCAGTGAGATGCTGACATTGCTGATATCATGAGAGGCCCAAGGCTCATGGGCCAATGATGAGAACAGCAGAGCCACAAAAGTAAATGCTCACATGATATTATCATACCAAGCTAGGTGTCTGGAAGGTTCAGGCTCAAGTTCTAGTCCCTCAGAGAGCTCCAAGGAATGAGTGCTCATTCCTTAGACTGTATCTTACAGAGGTTGCCCACTTAGCTCATGGAGCCAGATATTCTCATGACAGTGTGGCCAGAGGATGCCAATAGACCATCTCCATCTCAGAATTTCCACAATGTGGCCGTCCAGGCTTTGCTCACATGCCTTCAGTGAGGGACACTCTCTATCTCTCTCCTCCCCAATTTCATGCCTGGAGAGCTCTCGAGAAAATTCTTTCTTGGATTAAGCCGCATAATTCTGCCTCCCTGTGATTCTCGCCCAGGAGTCTCTGCCTCCTGGGGCCCCATAAACGCCGCCTACTTCTTCCGCTCATGACAGCCCTTCAGAGCTCTGAGAACAGCAATCTCATTCTCGTTCCTCTGTCTTCTCTGCTCTGGGCCATGGAGCTTCACTCCTCCACCGGCTCCTCGTGGGAACTGGACTTCAGCCTCTGTATTCCCCTGTGTGGCACTGTCCTGAAGACCTCTCCAGGGAATCATCCATAAGGACCCAGTCTTCCCACACTGGGAAGTCCTTGCCAGCTACCTTGCCTACCAGTCTCTCCCTATATGCAGGGACCAAAACCCAGAGAAAACCTGCCTTGCCACATGCTGCTGCCCCTGCCTTTCCAAGCAAGAACTGCACTTGGAGCCCATGAGGGTGGGGGTGGGAGCTCTTCCCCAGCTCCTGCTCCTTAGACTGGTTCTCCCAAAGCTTTGAGTTTCAGTCAGTTGAGGATGGCGACTTGCTTCTCTCTTGTCTCCTGACTCATCCATCTTCATACTTCTCACTCACTTCACTAAATGCTCCATGTCTCATCCCCACACAGCTCCTCTCCCTCCCCCACCAGTGAGAGAGAGGCCCAAAGCTCTCAGTTCTGGGGGCTCCCCCCTTCTCCCTATGAGGTCATAGCAAGCTTGATTGCATCCAGACGGTCTGCCACGGCTGCCTCCTGGCCCACAGCCCCGGAGGAGCCCCAGCACCCTTTTGACTTGGCTTCTGCATGGTCCAGGCCCCAATTTCCTGCCCTGCCAATCAGGAGGAGGTGGTACCTCCCTCCTAACCTGAAGAGTGCATTTCATTTCTCCACTTCCTGCCACCTCAGGGCCGTGATGGATTCTTTTCTATCAGCCATGATCCCCTCAGCAGTAGTTTTTTTTTTTCTGAAACCTCCTGACAGGGCAGGAGGGCAAGGGTTAGGGCAAGAATGGGGGTAGGCACAGGGCAGCAGAAATGTCTTGGAGTTTCCACAGGGTTCTGCAGATCCTAGGACAGAGGAAGCTAGGGATAGCCAGCACTAGGCCTGAGAGTAAGACTAGACTCTAGATCAGGCTCCTGGGGGAGGGGAATGAGGGGCCAGACCTAGTGAGCTCCTCTGGCCTTCCTGCCCTCCTATGGCATCAGAAGCTCCCTCTACCCGTAAACCCAGGCAGCATGTGGTAAGCAGCTGGCTGGAGGTGTCTGTGCAAAGCTGTGGTCATGGCTCACTGGAGTCAGGCCTGAAAATGGATGGGCCTTGGGTGTGCAGCTATGGAAATCGGGCCCTGGCGGGTGGAGTTCTAGCCCCTGAGGCTGGGCTATATTCCCTTCTGTAGACTGTCTCTGATCCAAAGCTAAAAGGACTGCAGGAACTGTTCGGCCTGGAGCCAGATGGCCATTTTTCGATGGTTGCTCAGGATATCTTTACTGCAGACTCCTTGAGCGTTCCCTGGAAAGAAAGCCAAGCAGAAAGTGCAGCGCTCTGAGGCCCTGGGTGGTTGCTTCTCCAGCCCAGGCAAAGTTCCCAGGAAGCTGCCTGGCTTTCTCCCAGCACCAGTTATGTCTGATAATAATAACAGTCATAAGATAGTGTGTCTGGTGGCAAGTACCAATGAGGTTGGCATTATTATTAAATTCATTTTATATATGAGCAAACTGAGGCTTAGAGAGGAAAGTGTCTTGCCACAAAGGTAGGAAGTTGTGAAGGCAAGATTTAAACACAAGTCTTGACTCCAGAAAGCAGTTCCAGTTCAGCATTTCCAGGCTCTCTGTATTCTCAGCTCTCCTTGCCCCCCTCCCCACTTCCCCATCTTGTTTCCTCTTTCTCCACCCCTTCTTTGCTCTCCCACCCATCTAAGTCTCTGCTCACGTCCTCCCCCCATCTCCCATCCCTGCCCCCACCCCAGGCTGCACATGAGCCCACCAGCGGCCAGCTCACCCCCTTGGCTGAAACGTGGAGCTCAGCTGCTCCAGACACACGGTTTTTTACCAGACCAGATAAGGTTTCACCAGTGGGGCAGTGAGCAATTTATTTCTGAGTCTGAAGTGAGGAAGGGTGGGGGAGCCCTAGAAATCAGCTTGTTGAAGCAGAAAGAAGTGAGGAAGCACATGTTTGTCTGTGTGCACACACACACGCAGGGGAGTCTGGCGGGGGGTAGAGGGAGAACCAGAGACCTCAGTGCAGTGGAAAGCGCTGGAAGCTTGCTGGCTCCTCTTTGCTCCTGAGCAGAAGAACATGATTAAAGGGAGTGGAATGTGGCAGGAGTTAGGACAGATGCTCTTAGCTGCCCCCACCTTTTCAACCACTGCAGTTCAGCTACTATGCTCATCACTGCTGAAAAATGCTCTTATGAAAATCACCAGGAAGCTAATCACCAATCTGCTGGACATTTTGCCTTCCGAATGATACTTCACAACATTTCACACAGTTGATCACCCCTTCCTTTTGGCAATACTCTCTTGGCTTTGCTGCCCCTGTACTCTCTAGGCATCCCTTCTGCTCTCTGAGCCAGCCTACTTAGTCTTCTTAGCAGACTTCCTTTTGCTCTACTCATACCCAAAAAGCACTCTGGACCTTAAACTAAGCCCTCTCCTCTTCTCATGCCATGGTCCTGCTTTGGGCCAGCTGATTGTCCTCCCATGGCTTCCAGGACCATCTCCCACATCCTTTTTCCCACTCTAGACCTGTCCTCTGAGTTCCAGGACCTGTCACAGCCTTACTACTGTCTCAATCCAAATAACCCATGAGCACTTCAGAATTCCACATGGCCAACCAAGCACTCATCTCATCTCCAAACTCTTCCGCCTTTTGTGTTTTCTATGCCAATAGCAGGTAGCACTGGCCATCCAATTGTGCAAGCTAGCATCTACTTTGACACCTTCCTCTTTACCATGCCAACAGCTCACCAACCACCAAGTCCCATTTCCCATATCCTAAATATGTCAGAAACAGTCCACTCCTCTCCATCTCTACCATCTCCACCCTGGTCCAAGCCTTCATTATCTTTCACTTGAATTGCACCAACAGCCTTCTCACCAGTCTCCCTGCTCCCTCTCACCCCTTTACAATGCAGTGCCCATCCAGAGACCAGAGTGATCTCATAAGTTAAGTAGGGTTATCTCCCTTCTGTGCTTAGCAACCTTCAGTATCTCTCCAGTAGCCTCAAGATAAAGTCCAAACCCCCTCTCTGGCTTGACTTCAGCCTACTTTTCCTGTCTCATCTCTTAACCTTTCCTCCTACTCTCTCCCAACATGAGCCATCTCCTCTTCCCAGCTCAAGACAAGTTGTCATTTTACACTCTAGACTCCAGCAATACTGAGCTCCTTCTTGACCCTTCAAGAACAGGCATCCAGCTTTTCTGGCATGAGGGTGGGGTCAGACCTGAAGTGAGTGCCAGAAGAAGGAAATAACCTCCAGATATAGTCAAGGGGTGGCCTTGGTGGAGCTGGACTTGAAAGACTAGGCTTCCTAAATGTCATTGATACCCCACTCACTTCTGAGTGCCCAGGTTCTGAGCGGACTAGGAGCTCTAGCTGGGGCGAAGAGTGTCACTTCCTCTTTTTGGGGAGAAATGTTGCAGGATCCAAGGTTTCCCCCAATTTCCCAGAAGCCAAGGTGATCTTGCTCAAATCCAACCTCCCAGTATCAGCTGCCACAGAGGTTGTAGCCCGAGATTGGAAAAGCCCCAGAGACACAGGTGGTTCCTTTGTAGAGCTAAAAAAGGCAGGCTCTGCCAAGTAGAGCAGGCCCTCCATAAGGGGAGGCTCTGAAGGAGGGGTTAGGGCAGGTGGGGCAGAGATGGAAAGGGAGAGGGGTTGGAAAATAGGTGAGAAAGAAGGGAGAATACAATAGGACCCTCAAGTAAAACCAAAGCAATTAGAGGACTGAGCTAGAGAGACAAAGAAGGGGGGAAGGAGGATACTGAGAAAAAGATAGCAAGAAGGAGACTGGGATCGAGGGAAGAAAGACAGAGACAGAAACAGGGGAGGGCAGAAAAAGACAGAAATGGGGGAGGTAAAAATACATAGAACAAAATAAAGAGAGAATCAAAGAGAAAAATAAACAGGAAGAGGAGAAAGGCAGATGAAGACAAGGATGCAGAAGGAAAAAGCAAGACAAATTTATTTCTGAATCTGAAGGGGATAGAGAGAGAGAAAGAATGGGAAACAAGAGAGTGATTGCAAAGTCTGTGAATGATAGCAGACGAGTTCACATAGGAAAATGAATATATAAGTAAAGGAAACCGCTGGAAGGATTCCCAGTTTGGACAGCCCCCTACCCAAGACTGAGCTGGAGCACCCAGCCTTGCTCAGCCATCCTTGGGCAGCCCTGACTGTCAGAAGTTTATTTCTTATTGTCTGAATCAGGAAGGCAGGGGTGTACAGGGTGGGAGCACGGGGCAAACTAGCTGGGCTAGTTCAGTTCTGAGAGGTCCAAAGTCAGCTCAGGAGTGAGGAGAGTCTGGGGCAAGTCTATTTGGGAGAACGAGTGTCAGCCCCTGGCAAATGGGAATGCCAGGGCAGATGCAGAGTTGAGGCACAGGCCAGAGGTCTAGAGCAGGGTTGGTGTAGAAGAGAGATGGGTTCTTAGCAATTGCTGGGAACAGCCTGGGGGTCTGCACCAAGGTGAATGGGTAGGGGCTGCTTTTTTGGGATGGCAAAGAAGGGTCACCTAGGCTGAACACAGTGCTGCCTACATGTTGCCTTTATTTAGTGGTCAGAAGTGCAGTATGCAGAGACTGCTAGACTTGATGTCAAATAACCTGGCTTTGAAAGATGGCCTTGCCATTTCCTAACTATGTGTCCCTGGGACTCAGTTTCCTCATCTGTAAAAAGGGGACAATACTCTTTACTTCAAATGGCTATTGGGATGATTCTATGTGATAACAGAGCACACATATCAGCAGGGACCTGGTCCAGCTCTACTCCCAGGACCATGCAGGGCACATCCACTTCCTTTGCCTTATGACAGCCTTTCAAAGAGCTGAAGTCAAGGATTCAGTCCTCCTCAGTGTTCCCTTCACCAATTCCTTCAACCGTTCCTCAAAGGACATGATGTCTTTGAACTAATCAGCTAATGGAAGAAGATATTGGGAGGAGGATGTTGGGAGGTAGGCACTTGGGTAGGCAAAAGCACCACATTTCAGGGTTTTTTTTTTAAAAGACTCTAGTCCTGAAAGAGACCATTTGGTCCAAACCACTTTCCTTTTGCTAAATTAAAACCTCCCAGAAAGCCACAAGGAAAACCTCCTAGGGCAAGCCCTGCCTGAGCAGAAGGTTTATAGGGTAGCACGTGGGGGGCCTCAACCATAGTTGCTCCTCCACCCACCAAAAAGAGCCATAGGGCAGGGTACTCCCAAGCTAGCCCCCATAGAGCTGTAGCAACGTGCCTTGGGGTCAAGCCCCAATCCTAGTCTCATGATATGTCAGGCAGTAGGCTCTGTAGACTGATGGGCAGAGCAGGGGATATTTGGGAGTGGAAGAGAGGGGCTCAGCTGTGTGCTAAGGACCAGAATCTGGGAATTGCCAACATAGTGAGGCAGGAGTAGAAAAAAAGTTGACCCAGAAATGGCAAAACCAGGGCTCCCCAATGGGGCAGACAGAGAGGGGGACCAGGCAAGGGCAACATTAATTTTGCAGTCCCACCACCACCCTCAGTGAGCCCCCTTAGTGTTCCTCTCCCTGCCAAGGCCCTCTCCATGTTTCAGCATGCAAAGTTCAAATTTTCCTGGGAGCTAGGGGCCTGTAGGGAAGGGAGAGAGGGAGCTGAATTTGGGAGCTGTCCTGGAAGGGAGGAAGGAGGCAGTGGAGAGAAAGGCAGGCTGGCGAGGCCCTCCCCCAGCAGGCACTTCAATAATCTGATTTCCATAAAGAGAACTTTCCCGGCCATAAAGATTTTATTGAAACTCCCAGCAGCCTGATAAAAGCATAATTCCACTGACCACAATCTACCTAGGAATAGCTCCAGGATATTAGGCTGAAACTCAGCAAAGCTATCCCTTCTGGAAGGCTATTCCACTCCCCTTCCCCCTTTCTCTTCTCCTCCAAGGGGCAGGAGGAGCCTCCATTTGGCTCAGCTGCAGACTAACCATACTCCATGGGGAAAATATTAGTCTAACACTGAAAATAAGCCCAACTCTCCAGGCCTGGGACAGAGGAAAAGGAGGCCCTAGGTCAGGCAGTACAGCAGTGTGCAACACTCCTGCGGCCCCTTGGCCTACTGTGGCCTGTTTCAGACCTGCTGATCCTGGAGGATGTTTGGGGACCCTGAGCCCCTGACTGACTGAAATTTAGTCTCTGATTGGAGTTTCTGGGCAGCTAGCTAGAGTCTAGAACGTCAGAGAAAGACTCCTGGCTCTGTCAGTTAACAAATCTGGATCTGAATCCTTGCACAGCTGCTTACTGGCTATGTGACCTTAGGCAAGTCACCTCTCTTCTCTGAGATTTACTTTCTTATCTGTAAAATGGGGGAGAGAATCTTTATTTAAAGTGTTAAAGATAATGTGAGAATTGAGACATCTTATATGAAACGCCTAGTGTAACACCTGGGACAAAGTAGGCATTCAATGCATGCTACTCATCACCACCCCATTCTCCCTACCCCAACGACCCCTCCCTTCTTCTCATGAAGGGGCTCATAGAATAGGATAGGATATCCTACAAGGAAAACAAGAAAACAGCCACAGAAGGCTCCCTGATTCTATGGCTCAAATTGCTAATTTCTGACTAAACTAACTCCTTCTGTAACTATGGGCAAGTTCTTTTCCCTCTCTGAGCCTCAATCTCCCTACCTGTCAAATGGAAGCAGGCAGTTAGATGAAGTGGTATAAGTAACTACTTGTCTCTGATTTTGCATAACTCAAAAACTGTCCAAAATTCTGATTACTCAGGACTATTTATTCATTTAATAAATATGCATAAAGTACCTACTGTGCACCGGGCATTGCTCTAAGTGCTGGCAATGAAGCATTTGGAAAAAGCAGACAAAAACGACTGCTTCATAAAGCTTAATGAAATCAATAAATAAAATCAACCAATAAAAGACGTAGTACGCTAAAGGATTCCAGGAGGAAAATGAAGTAGAGGAAAGGGATAGGAAATGTGGGAGTTAAACGTTTCACAAAGTAGTCAGGGAAGACCTCACCAAAGAGGTAACATTTGATCAAAGACATGAAGTGGATATGGGAGCACACAATACAGATATTGGGAGACAAATATTCCAGGCACAGTGAACAGCCTGTTCAGCTCTCAAAAGTCCTGAAGTGAGAACATAACTGGCTGTTCAGGAAGTCAGTGTGCTGAAGAAGAGGGAGGGTGAGAGTAGGAGATGAGGTCAGAGATTTAACAGGAGGCCAGTTGGTGAAGAGTCTCCTAGATCAATATAAGGACTTCAGATTGTATTCTAAGTAAAATGGGGAGTTTGTGGGAAGGTTTTTAGCATAGAAGAGACATGGTCCAAATTTTGTTTTAACAGGACACTCCCCCCACTCCCTCCACCTTCTGTTTAGAGAATAAACTGATAGTGGGAGTAAAGGCCTGAGCAGAAGCGGAAAGACCAGTCAAGAGGCAGTTGCAGTGATCTAGGAAAGAGATGATGGTGGAGCAGTGAGGCTGCAGTGAACCCCAGAAAGAGGAACCAGCTGGGAAGCCAATATAGTAGCTTTCAGAAAGGGGGAAGTTGTCATGATTTTGTGGGTCGGGGGAGGGAACCAGGAAAGGGCCAGAGCATATGCAGATGACCTCACTGAGGGACGGCCTGGAGAGATTCAGGTGTTGAGGTGGACAGAATCAGGTTATTTAGGTGACTCCCAGAATATATCTGTGACCTATTCTGCACTGCTCTTTTCCTTGGCTAGGGCAGAGGTGGAGAGAGTGACAACCATCCCCTCATGACTTCCATGCTCTCAGAGTGGAGTGTTGTCAACAATACCCCTTGATTCATACTACCTGTATCTGAATGCTGCTTCTGTGAACTGCCCACAGAATGTGCCCTGGAAAAGTGGCTACCTGCAAAAACTTCTTAGTGGTGAACAAAAGGAAATAGGAAGGAGATCCAATAGTATAAGGGCAGGAAGTAGACATGTTGAGGCTGAAGAGAGAGTGAAGCAATAGGGGAAAATATCCAACATTGAATCCAAAGAAAGGCTTTATTAGAGTTACCCATTCTGTTGGAGATACCAGCATGGATGGAATACTATAGGAAGTCTCCCCAGAGGTAGGCTGCAAAGATAACTTGAAGAATGGATGTGGTCCGTGTATGTAGTACAAAAAGATCAATCCGGTTCTTGTCCCAGCTCTGCCACTGATTTGCTGTATGACAGTGGTAAGGTTTCCAGCCCTCTCAATGCATCAATGTTCTAGTCTAGGCAATTCAAGATATGAATTAAATGATATCTCAGGAAAGTCCAATCAAGAAAATTGCAGATTGAGAATATATAAAAGTAGACTGGAGCCTCATTGAGGGTTGGTATCCCAGAACCCAGCACAGAGCAGGTCCTCAACCAGTTTGTTGAGTGGTTTGCCAGGAGTATGATCCTGGTATAGCAAGCTCTTTAGGGAGCTGGCACTTCCTACTCTCACGTTCTACCACTCCTTCTGGGGGATGTGTTTATTGTTTTTGCCTGATTCACACTTATTATCCATTCTCCAGTGAGATAACCCATATATTCCTTAACAAACTACTTCTCTCCCATGCCTACCTCTGTGGTTCAGTTAGGAGCTAACTTTGCTTTTGGTTCAAGGGAAGAGCATGTTTTTCAGGTTTGGCCAATCTGTTTGCTCCATTTCTCTTGGCTACAATGATTAATTTAGAGATGGGCACAGTGAAACTTAGTTCTGGGACTTTTGACAGAATTATTGGGAAGAAAAATTTTCTTTTACCATTGAATTTGGAGCTTTGAGGATATAAGCTTGGACCTGTTAGCCACCATCTTTTAACCATAAAGAAAGAATCTAAGAATGACATCAACACATAAAAGAGTAGAGCTGAGGGGAGGAGAGAGCTGGCTGAGTCTTAATGATCATTTGAGGCTCTAGATCCAGCTGAGCCTAAAGCTAGCTAGATCTACCCATGGCCTTATTAATTGCCTGAACTGATTAATGTCTTAAAAGTAACCCTGAAGCCTGCTTGAGTTGAGTTTTAGTTACTTGCAACATAAAGAATCTTGAATAATATACACCCTCATCACCTTTCCTGTGGTCTAGTCACTCAGGTTCACTTGCCAATCCCAAATGAGTCATGATCTTTCATATCCCCATCATTTGCACATACTGTTACTTATGCTTGGAAATTTTTCCCTGATTTGTTCATAGGTGCCTGCCTATCCTTCAATAATCACTCAGAGCAGGATGTCTGGAATCGGAACAGGTAGAGTAAGAACCTCTAAAAATCTGCTCCTCCTTAAAAGCAATGAGAACTCTGGCACAATTCGTCAAAATCAACTTTTCCAGAACTCTGGAAATTAACCAGAAGCTTGCAACAATCCAAGGAGTTTAATTAAAAAAAAAAAAAAACCCGCTGACTCAGAACAGTGAGCTTTATGGGATTTGGACTTACTCTATTCTCCATCTCCTTCTTCCCAGATCCATCCATAGTAGCCTTGAAAACCAGCAGCCCAAGAGCAACTTGAGGAGGCAGATCAGGTTTGGAGATTCTTAAAAAGCCCAGTTTCCAGAGAATTGTCACTACTTGACTTGTCTAGCAGCTTCCTGAAAGAGCATTACTCACAGTGCTTGCTTTTATTTTACCTGGCTCAGAGTTCACTCAGTGGGAAAATCCTATACCCAGAGAAATTTGTTTAAAACAATCAGTGGCAATTGATTAACATTACAGCAGCAGTACCAATTGGGGCAAACAGGAGGCTATCTGGTCAACAAACTTAAAATAAAGATCTGAATAAGATGTTCAGAGGAGGCTTTGACATGCTCTGACAAACTCTTAGTATTCTAGAATGCTGCTCACATGTGCAGGGCTATGTTCATGCTCCAGATACACCTGAGAAAACCCTAAGGTTTCAACTGTCTAGCATTGAGGCTTGGTAGAAGTAGAAAGTGAAGACTAAGGCAGAATTGTAAACTGCTGGATCACTGAAGTGGTGCCCCAACATACATGCACGTGCACACGCACACACACACACACACACACAGTCCCTCATCAAAGGGTGGATGATTAATGTTTCAAGACAATTAAGAAAATCTCTGTTCAATCATTATGTGACCACTAAGCTAACCAAGCAAATACTTTGGCAGTAAAATATGACAGGGAATACACTTTATAGAATTAGTTCAAAATTCACTAAACAAACAACAACAACTAAAACAAGCAGTGACAAAAACAAACCATGGAAGGGAGAGAAACTGATTTCCTGAATTGCCATATTATGTAATTTAAAATGACCAGCTTTTAACAATTATAAGACATGCAGAGAAACAAAATATGGTCTATATGAAAGTTAAAAAGTGAGCAATAGAAACTGTCCCTGAGGCACAAAAGGTTGAACTTACTAGACAAAGACTTTAACTTACCTATTATAAATGTATTTTTTGAAAATTAATTTATATAATCCACCACATCAACAAGCTAAATAAAAAATGATATGAACATATAAACGGATGCAGAAAAATTAGTTAAAAATCCAGCACTCATTCATGATTTTTTTAAAAAAACCTCTTGACAAAAAACATCTACAAAAAACTTATAGATAACATCATAACTAGTGGGGAGAAACTAGATGATTTCCTGCAAAAGTCAGGAACAAGGCAAGGATATCTGATCTTACCACCTCTTTTCAACATCATACTAGCAGGCCTGGCTAATGAAATGAAACAAAAAAGAAAATAAAATATATACAGATTGGGAAAAAAAAAAAGAAATAAAAATATCTTTATTCACAAATGACATGATTGTCTATGTCAAAAATCCTAAAAGATTAACAGAAAAATTCCTGTAACCAATAAGCAATTATAGCACATTGCAGGATACAAGAGTAATATATAAATATATTTTTTAAACAGGAAGAAACCACATCTAAATAATTAAAAGTCATCAAAATTGGGGGAAAAGGAAGTAAAAATATCATTATTCACAGATAACATGGTCTTTTAACTAGAAAACTCTAAAGATTCCACAAAAAAACTGTTAGAATTAATAAATAAATTCAGTAAAGCTGCAAAATACAAAATCAACCCACAGAAATAATGTATGTGTTTATACACTAACAATGAATAATCTGAAAACGAAATTAAGAGAACAATTCCATTTACAATTGCATCAAAAAGAGTACAACCCTTAGGAATAAACCTAATCAAGGAGGCAAAACAGTGGTACACTGAAAACTATAAAATGTGGCTGAAAGAAATTAAAGAAGACACATAAAAGGAAAGACACCCTGTGTTCATGGATTGGAAGATTTAATATTGTTATGATGACAATACTACCCAAAGAGATCTACAGATTCAATGAAATACCTATAAAAATCCTGTTCACATTTTTTTTGCAGAAATAGAAAAACTCATCCTAAAATTCATATGAAATTTCAAGAGACCCAAATAGCAAAAACACTCTTAAAAGAGAAAAACAAAGTTGGAAGATTCATACATCTTGATATCCAAACTTACTACAAATCTACAGTAATCAAAACAATGGAGCACTGACTGGAATAAGGACAGACATACAGACCAATGAAATAGAACAGAGCCCAGAAGTAACTCCCCACAAATATGTTCAAATGATTTTTGACAAGGGTGCCAAAACCATTCATTGGAGAAACAACAGTCTTCTGAACAAATCATTCTAGGTAAATGATATCCACATGTAAAAGTTAAACCATTATCTAACACCATATATACAAAGTAACTCAAAATGGATCAAGTACCTAAATATAAGAGCTAAAACTATAAAACTCTTACAAGAAAATATGAGGCAGGGGGAAATCTTCAATGCATTGGATTTGGCAGAGATTTCTTAGATATGACACCAAAAACACAGGTAGCAAAAGAAAAAATAGACAAATTGGACTTCATCAAAATTAGAAACTTTTCTTC
Source organism: Tarsius wallacei (assembly GCA_963574415.1). Classification (NCBI taxonomy): domain Eukaryota; kingdom Metazoa; phylum Chordata; class Mammalia; order Primates; family Tarsiidae; genus Tarsius; species Tarsius wallacei. The sequence goes on along the minus strand of CAUYQG010214689.1, from coordinate 2,313 downwards.
ATCAAAGAACACTATCAACTCAGTAAAGAGAAATGGTAGAGAATATTTTGCAAATCTATGGAATGGAAGAAAACACATGCAAATGCCATATCTGATAAGGGCTAAATATTCAGAATATATGAATAACTCCTAAAACTCAACAATACACACACACACACACAAAAATTAAAATGAGCAAAGGACTTGAATAGACATTTCTCCAAAAAAGATCTACAAATGGCTAATAGGCACATGAAAAGATACTCAATATCATTAATCATCAGGGAAATTCAAATCAAAACCATACTACTTCACATCCATTAGGCTGTCTATTATAAAAACAAAAAACAGTAAACAACAAGTGTTGACCAGAATAAGGAGAAATTGGAACCCTTGTGCACTGCTAGTGGAAATTTAAAATGGTACAACTGCTGTGGAAAATAACATGACAAAAAAGTAAACAGAATTATCATATGATCAAGCAATTCCACTTTTGCATACACACCCCAAAGAATTTTTTCTTTTGAGACAAGTTCTCACTCTGTTGTCCAGGCTGGAATGCAGTGGCACAATCATAGCTCACTGCAACCTCAAACTCCTGGACTTAAGCAATTCTCCCTCCTCAGCCTCCCAAGTAGCTGGGTCTATAGGAGCACAGTACCACGTTGAGCTATTTTTTTTTTTAAGAGATGGGGTCTTGCTACGCTTCCCAGGCTGGTCTCAAATTTCTGTGCTCAAATGATTCTCCTGCCTTGGCCTCCCAAAGTGCTGGGATTGTAGACATGAGGCACTGAGCCCAGCCTACCTTAAAGAATTTAAAGCAGGAACTTGAACAAATATTGATACACCTATGTTCATAGCAACATTTTTCATAGTAGCCAAAAGATGGAAACAACCCAAATGTCCATTAATGGATGGATGAATAAAATGTGGTATATACATACAATAGAATATTATACAGCCTTAAAAAGGAAGGACGAGACTGGGCTCAGTGGCACAGCCTGTAATCCCAGCACTTTGGGAGGTCGAGGTGAAAGGGTTGCCTGAGTCTGCATGTTCGAGACCAGCCCGGGCAACTTGGCAACTTGGCGAGACTTCATCTCTACAATAAATAAATAAATAAATTAGCCGGGAGTGGTAGCATGTGCCTGTAGTTCCAACTACTTGAAAGGCTGAGGCGGATGGATCGCCAGGGCCCAGCAGGTCAACGCTGGGGTGGCTGTGAGTGTGCCACTGCACTCCAGTGTGGGCGACAGAGTGAGACTCCAACTCAAAAAAAAAAAAGGAAGGACGTTCTAACAGATGCTATCAGATAAATGAATCTTAAAGACACTATTCTAAATGAAAAATAAGCAAGACATAAAAGAACAAATATTATATGGTGTCACTTGTACCTAGCTAGAGTACCTATTTATAGAAAAGGTACTTTATAGAAGTCCAATTTATAGAGATTTTATAGAAGTCCAAAGGTACTTTATAGCAGTCCAATTCATAGAAGTCCATTTTAGAGAGAATTTTGTAGAACAGTGGTTGTCAGGGGATTAAGGGAGGCAGAAGTTGAGAGTTATTGTTTAAAGGGTACAGAGTTAGCCGAGCTCAGTGGCTCAGCCTATAATCCCACGCTTTGGGAGGCTGAGGTGAGTGGATTGCCTGAGCCTGCGGGTTCGAGACCCACCTGGGCAAGCGAGACCTCATCTCTACAATAAAATTAGCCGGGCGTGGTAGCCTGTGCCTGTAGTTCCAGATACTTGGAAGGCTGAGGCAGAAGAATCGCCGTGGCCCAGCAGGTCAAGGCTGCGGTGGCCAGGAGCGTGCCGCTGCACTCCAGTCTGGGCGACAGAGTGAGACTCCAACTCAAAAAAAAATAAAAAATAAAGGGTACAGAGTTTTAGTTTCAGAAGATGAAAACTTTCTGGAGATGGATGATGGCAATGATTGCACAACAATGTAAATGTACTTAATTCCACTGATATGTACAGTTGGCCCCCTGTATCTATAGGTTCTGTATCTGCATATTCTATCAATCTCAGATAAAAAATATTTGAGGAAAAATAAATAAAACGCAACAATACAATGATTTAAAAATACAAGAAATACAATATAACAACTATTTGCATAGTATTTACATCTATGCTTAAAATGATAAATTACGTGTTATTTATTTATTTATTTACTTATTTATTTATTTATTTATTGAGTTGGAGTCTCACTGTCACCCAGGTTGGAGTGCAGTGGCATGCTCATGGTCACCACAGCCTCAACCTGCTAGGCTCAGGTGATCCTTCCACCTCTGCCTTCCAAGTAGCTAGAACCACAGGCGCATGCCACCATGCC